>VZTX01006433.1:0-10812 GCA_013400915.1 Pardalotus punctatus | reverse complement strand
TTTTTTTTTTTTTGTGTCTGGGTTAGCTTTGTCCTTTTTGCACGGAGTGTTAAATCAAAAAAAGGGACTTCTGGCTACCAAACCCCTGCTCTGAGCTTGGCCCAAGGTCTTGTGTGATAATCTGTGGGCAAGATCTTCACAACTGGACTGGGTGTTGCCAGCTGGCTTCACGTTTCCAGCCCCACTGTTACTTCCCTCATCCCCCCAAAAATCCCCATTTGCAATTCAGCTACATCGTTCTCCCCAGGGCTTTTCTGTGCCTTTTCCACAGCCCCATCCCTGGGTGTGATGGAGGAGCAGCAGGTTTCTCAATGGCAGCAATTAAAATAAGATGTTGTACCTCTGCCTGGGAAGGTGAGCCCAAGCCCCTTGCTCATCCGAGACTTGAACATGGAAGAAGAGTGTGTATTAATGGTGCAATTATGTGCTTCTTTCCAGAAAAAAAAAATGTATTTTATGCCATTTAATGACCTTCAAATTAACAGTTCTTTGAAAGCACTTATGTATATTTAATTTTAAATGTTGCTGCAAGTCAAAGCAGGGCTCACGATGAAAACAGCAGGCAGCCGGTTTTTAAGTAAGAGTGATCTCCAACCATTATTTCTGAGCTTGTCAGCTTTTGGTGCTTCTAATGCTCCTTTCCCAAGGAGAAAATGGGCCAGTCCTTCCCCCTGTCCCCCTGTCCCCCTTCCCTTCTCCACTGTCTCCAGGAGCTCCCCGTGCACCAGTCTGAGTCCCATGGGATCTCCTCTTCTGCTTTCTGCTTTTCTGGGTGTTTGATTCAGAGAGAGGAGAGGGTTGGGTTGAGGTTGGGTTGCAGAGATCTCGTCAATAAGTTTGCCTGCATCCCAAGGACATCCCTCTTGGAACCAGGGGAACATCCCAGTTGGCCCATAGTCTGGGATGAATCACTGGGCATCATCTGTGAAGGGGTTTTTTTGGTACCCTTGCTGTTGTTCTCCGATGGGGACAGACACGTTTCCCTTTGTTAAGGTCTGAATTAAGGCTTTTGCCTCTGATCCATAAAAACTGCCAATATATCTGAGCCACTCTGTGTTCACTTGGAAATCATTACTCTTAAACATTGAATTTAAGTTTAAAAAAAAAGAAGGATCAATCAGCTTCTGAGACAAAGAATGGATTTACAGACCCAGAAACGTTCCTTAGCTCCAAGGCCATCCGTCCTCCTTGAACTGCCGATGGGAAGGGCGGGGGCCAGGGAGTCACATCCAGCTCCCACACTCATCCAGGTGCTGCTCGTCCCTGCTGCCCCGATGTCCCCATGAGCAGCTGCAGGGCGATTTAACATTCAGGTCATCTTTTGCTGTGGTGCCTCTTTCGTGAAGGATCCTGCCAGGGTGGATAGTGAACCAATACTTGGATAGTTCCCAGTGAGTCCCCTCGGAATTTTGGGAGCACCAGAACCTTCTTGAGTGATGGTGGAGGAGAGGCAAAGTCCACACTGACGGGACTCCCGTGGCGAGTTGTTTCACCCCTGCAGTGGTTTCTCTGCTGCTCCTGTTCTGGCTTATGTTTTTCATATTTTTGGGGGGTTAGAGAGGTCCTTTGGGATCATCTTGGATCATCAACCCTCCTGCCATGCAGGAATGGATCTGCCTGTCCCAGCTGAGCTCAGCTTCCTCCGAAGCCTGAATGGGAGCTGTGAGAGCTGCTGCCAGGTTGTGCTCTCCCATTTTTGATGTTCTCAGGGTTTGGCTCTGTGTCTCAGGGGAGATCTGCTGGCTTGTGTCCATCACCGGACCCTGATGGGCCGTGTTGCCTTCCCAGGGTTTGACATGGAAAGAGGAGCTGCTCCAGTCAGGAGAGGGCCTCCTCTGCTTTGCCCCGCAGGAAGAGATGAGGTGGGAACCGTGAGCATCCATGGCAATAAATGTGGTCTCTTGGTTCCTGTCAGAGCAACAGATCAGTGCTGGGGAGGGGGTCACCACCTGTCTTGGTGACCATGGTGCCCTTCACCTGCGCTTTTTGGGGTTGTCAGAGCTGCTGGCACTCAAGATGTTGTCCCAGGGCCGTCACTTTTGGCTGCCTGTTCTCCATGGAGCAGCACTGGGAGCACCCGTCTGGCCCAGGCAGAGCTGCCCCCTTCTCCCCGTCTGTGTCCGAGCATTGCTGCTGCTTCTGCTCTCCTTCCTCTGGCCATTGGAATTTACAAAGCCTGCCTGTCCCACCCTGGCTGTCCCACCCGGCTGTGTGGCTCTGCTGTAGGGCTGTTTTGGGGTATCTCCAGGTCCCTGTGGACCCCAACACATGAACAGCTGCATTGCAGCTGGAAGGGGTGGCCCCATCAGTGGCAGAGGCAGGATGGTGTTGAGGTCTCCCAGCCCATCTCTGGAGGGGAATGCTGGAGGAGGTTAATCTGAACAAACCAGCCTTGTGAATTTTAAGTGGATTAGCTGAACTCTGCTCCTTCCCAAAACAGACAGCGCCCTTTTGGGGTGGATGTGGAAGTGGATTAGGCAAAAATCTGCTTAAGGCTGCGTTAATTCTAGATAAGTGTAGGGGGATTAACGCCCATCCACTTAAAAAAATTAATTGTAGTGAACTTTCCTGTGTGTCCCCAAGTGAACAAGGCTCGGCAGCTTTCCCCAGTCAGCAGCTGGGCTGTGCCTTTCCCTTCTCCACCCTCCCATCCCCTCACGTTGTGCAGGAGCTGCCACCGTGGTGAGGGAACCTGCTCCTCTCTGATTATCCTCAGGGGTCTCATTCGGTGATTGAACACTTGTGTGAAGGTAGGGGAGAGAGGGCAGGAAGATTATGGTCACCATCAGTGCAATTATCAAAGCTAATTAGTGCCAAGCAGGACTGACAGCAGGAGGTGCAGCCCATGCCAAGTGTTGTCTGAGGAGCCAGGTGAGCCTCAGGTCGGGTCCTTGTGGGGGCTTCCATGGTCAGGCAGATGTGGAATGTGCACACATCAGGTGGTTTTGCTTTTTCCCCGCCGTTCTTTGGGTGAACTCTTCAGATTCCCCAGCCTAAATACGTGGGAGCTGGCCAGAGGCTGCCGTGGTCAGGGACTCAGGCTGGGTGGCAGTGCCATGTCATGACCTTGATGGTGCCCAGATGGGGACGGGGCTCTGGGAGGCCCCAGGGGAAGGGGATGAGATGTGACTCCCTTTGCAGAGGGGCTGGAAATGGGCCGGGCTGCCCAGGGAGGGCTTGCAGGGCACAGCGATGGCTTTGGGTCACTCCCAGAGCTGCCTCCATCCTTCCCCGCTCCCACCAGCTGCTCCCTTTTTCCATGGCATCACACGGGCACAGCAGCTGTGTTTGCAGTGCCACCCATCCTTGATTATTTTGGGTATTTGCAATTCAATTCTGCTCATTCCCGGGAGTGTGCAAAGGGAGAGCGCCCCGGGGCTGACACGGTGCCCGCATCCCAACCACGCCGCTCCATAACTCCTTCCCTCATGGAACGCCTTCTCATCGCACAAGCGTGGCCATTTTATTGCTATTTGTGTCACGCCAGCGCTCGGAGGCTGAGATCAAAGCCCTCCGCTCGCCTCGCAGGGGTTCCCACGCCGGCGCTCCGGGAGGAGGAGGAGGGATGAGGGATGAGGGATGAGGGATGAGGGAAGAGGGGGTGACTCGGTGGCTGCTTGCCCACCCCCATCCTCCTCCAGCTGTTCGTGACCTGTCCCTCGGGTCCCTTGGGATCCATCCTTTGGGACCGGCCCAAATCACCTTTAGCTGTCCCTGGATCGTTTTTGCCCCGATGAAGGGAAGGGCTGCAGCGGGTGTGGGAGAGCTGAGCCGGCAGCCACCACCGCCGGGAGGGCGAGGGTTCCCAGGGGAAAGAAACCCCCGAACCCTTCCCGGGGTTCTGCTGGGCTGGTTGGGAAGGGATGGCTGAAAGAGCTGGGAATGCCCGGGGGAAGGCGGCGGCGGAGCCGGGAGTGGCGCCTGGGGCCAGATCCGGAGCCATCGCTCTGCTCCGGCTTTAACGGGGCAGAATCCGGAGCCATCGCTGGGCTCCAGCTTTAACGGGGCGGAATCTGGAGCTATCGCTGGGCTCCAGCTTTAACGGGGCGGAATCCGGAGCCATCGCTCGGCTCCAGCTTTAACGTGGCAGAATCCGGAGCCATCGCTGGGCTCCAGCTTTAACGTGGCAGAATCCGGAGCCATCGCTGGGCTCCAGCTTTAACGGGGCAGAATCCGGAGCCATCGCTCGGCTCCAGCTTTAACGGGGCAGAATCCGTAGCCGATACAAATCGGCGCCACCGCACCTCGACCTGCGCCCAGCCCCCGGACCCGCCCGGCTCCAGCAGCGAGCTCAGCATCGTTACATCACTTGTGTGTGTGTTACTGCTTTTTTCCAGCTGTTTCGCTCTTCTGGTCCCGTTAACGGTAACGAGAGCTGTGAGATCAAACCTCCAAGCAGGGCACCGAAAATGGCCCCCGGTGCCCAAGAAATATCCAGCAATATCTTTTCCCCCAGCTGAAGTTCTCTTTTTTTTCAGATAATCTCGATTTCTCTTCTCTTTTCTCTGCCCCTTTTTCCCACCAAACACTACATTACTAAATAAAACTTTCATTACTACCTGGGTTTGCTAAAGAAAAAAATTATTTCCATTCAGGAGAATGATGAATTTTAATAGGAGTGAAATGTCAGGCACAGCTGGAGTGGGTTTCTGAAAGCATTGGTATGTTTGGAGAGGCACAGGGATGCCCAGCAATAATTAGCCAGTGAGCCCTGGTTTTCCATGGCCCAGCAAAGGGACCCAGCAGTCAATTGCTTTGTTATTTAATGTGCTGCCTTTATGGTTCCAAGGTGCAATTGTATATTAAAAGCATCTTTGCCTCTCTGAAGTGGCTAAATAATGTGATTTTGCTGCTGTGTGGTACTTCTTGGTTTCAGGGTGAAGAGAAGGTGCTCCTGGGGCTGCTCCTCTGGTTCCCAGACCTTCTGGCTTCCCCCTGGCAGCGGAGAAAATGAGGATTTTTTTGTTATATTGGAAAAAGATTTCTTTTTTTGTTTGCTCCTGCTTTACACCTGAGGGTGCTCATCTTGCAGTGGGGGGTGGGAAGGCATCTTGGCTGCTGGGGGACACGGAAACCCTCCCGCCCCCAAAATCGCATCCCAGCCTCCGCTCCCTGAAGCAACTCAGCTTCACAAAGAAATCCATCTCTTCCATTGCTTCCTTTTCCCCCTGAGGAGAAATGGAGTGCTTTCAGTGAAATCATCACTTTTCTGACAGCATATTAATTAATCCCAGCTTTTTGTGTCTCTTTTTCTTTTTTTTTTTTTTTTTTTGAATTGAGAGGCTGTATGTGCTGTAAGAAGCCTTTGGGTTTCTCTGGGCGCGGCCCCTACCGGCTGCGGGGGCTCGGCGGGGAAGGACGTGTGGCTCTCTGAGCTCTGGACGTGCCAGTTCTCACAGTTCTCACCCTCTCCTCGTCTCCCTCTTCCCTTGCAGGGGCGTCGAGTCCAGCATTGCAGCGGGGCAGCAGCGCCACAGAGGGGTCCGCAGGGGCCGCTCCCCCTCCTCCCACCGCAGGATGCTCCGGGAGGTCCCGCAGCGCCCCGGTCCCCGTCCCCCTGTCCTGTACATAACCAGTGAGATGTCTGTAAAAGATTTCAACCCTTGGAATTTTTTTTTGCTCTCCTTCTCCCCCCTCCCCACCCCCTCTTCCCCAATTTGTTGATTGTGTTGAAATTGTCGGAGTTTGTAACAGTATCTTTCAGAGAATATTGTACTAAAGAGAAAATTGCACTCAATAAAAATGACGAAATAAGCCTGGTCCCTCGCCTTCCCCTTCCCAGGGGCAGCCTTCCTGCTGCCGGCTTCTCTTCAGCTCCGAGCTGGGGGAGTGTTTCCATGAATATTCATTTGGGGAACTGGCAGCGCTCCACCGCTCCTTGACTTACCTCGAATGTTGATGTCTATCAGATTTGGCTCCCCGGTTTGTAAATGAAGTGACTTTATTCTCGGCGATCCCTATCGGAGCTTGCTCGCAGCAAAGAAGCCGGGAGAAGGAGTTTTCCTGGCACGGGTGTTCGTGTGGAGCGCGTTTCAAAGCCCTCGCGTGCGATCGCTCAGGGGAGCCGCGCTGGAAGCGCTGGCTGGATCAAAGTGCCGTCCCTGCTGGCGGCTCCGAGCTTCCCGAGTCCTGCTGGAGCCTGTCCATGCGAGGCTGAGGCTCGTCTTGAACCTGCTTTCCTGAAGGATTACTGTAAATGATTGCTGGAAAATGGATTCTTCCTCGTGCTTTGGCTGCACTTGGGTGTTTTATCCCGCTGGGATCACACAACCCCTCCAGCTCTGTCACACGCACTCTTGGGGTGGTCCTGTGCAGGGTCAGGAGTGGGACTCCATGATCCTTGTGGGTCCTTTCCCCCTCAGGTTATTGTCTAATTCTCTGATCCAGGTGATGCTGAGAGCAGCTGGTCCTGCCGGCACTGGGAACGTCCTCCAGGCGGCAACGGGGGCTGAAGGTTTTGTAAATGGATCCATTAAAAATATGCAGCTACCGACGAGGTATTTGGGGTTCAGAAAGAGGAGCTGCTACTGGGAGAGCACTAGAGTTGGGGATAGGGATTCCCATGGCCCTGGTTTTGGGGTGGGCCGTGGGGAGGGAGGCAAGTGCTGGTTCAGCTGCAGAGACCAGAGGCTGGCACAACAACAAAGTGGTCCCCGGCATCCTGTAACTGTCCCACCAGCGGTGGTGTTGCTATGGGGTGTTCTCACAGCTCCTATCAGGAGATTTCCAAGCCCTTTCTGCTTCTCCAGGGCCATTATAGCTGGGAGGTTTTTGTTACAGGGTGTTTTGAGTGAGTGAGTTCCCCTCTGATGGGGATGGCTCAGGTCCCTGCAGGCAGGACTCCACTGCCCTGAATTCAATTCACAAACCCCAGTGAGGTTTGCCTCACACTTTACACGGGTAAAACTGCTGTTTTGGGTGTTTTAGGCGTTTTTTGCCAAGCCCATCACGATAAATGAAAGCAGAGAGTTTCTGCCATCTTTGGATATGCAAGATGCAAATAGGCAGCAGCTGATGGAGAGCAGTGAAGTTGTTTGTGTGTCCTTAATTGAGTAGACACTTGATTTAATGGGCTTCTGGTGTGGTTTAAATGAGTGTTCATGTTTGTTGCATCCTCTGGGATTTGGGGTGCTGGGAGGGTGCATCCTTCACACAGGTCACTCTGAGATTTCCCCTTAAGTAACCAACAGACATTTACAGCCAGTGCTTAATATTGCTGAAGCAGTTCGCCTTAGAAGAGCCTTTTGACAGGGTCTGGGGAGCCCTGCTGTCAGTGGGATAGTTAATGGGGGTCTGAAGGGCCTTGGGCAGCCCAAAGTCCCTCAGCAGAGCCCGGATGTGGCCAGCAGGCCCTGACAGACCCTCACTCCCTGACTTGGGTTTATGCAGCTCTGGAAGCTGTGTTATTTTCCCCACGGGATCACCAGTCACCAGCTCCGCCTGTGTCCCAGCTGGAGTGAGATGTCATTTATGAAGCCACACAGCATCCAAAGAAACTTTCCCTGAGCTTTGAATATAGACACAGGCGGCTGTCACAGCCAGAACAGAGCCTAACCCTCAGAATGAAAAATCTTTCCTTCATGGCTCTCAGGTTTGAAAAATGGAAGCAGCGTGTTGGCTCCAATTACCCCGCAGCAGCTCCCAGAAATCCCAGTGCACCCGGTGCTCTGCACACCGCTGTGATGCCGGCCTAACTCTGGTGCTGGCCATGGAATAAATCCTTATTCACCCCACTGCAAGGAGGAAACTGAGCCAGGACTGTGCTCAACTCCATGGGGTGCAATGAGAGCTTCCCTGGGTGGTTCATGTGCGGAGTTGGTGGGAAATGCTGTTATTCCAGATCCACAGCTCTGGCCTGAGGACAGCCCTTCCCACGGGAGGAAAGTGGCTGAGAAGGTATTGGCTGGGCAGAGGTGTGGCAGGGAAGGAGGGAGAGGTCAGACACACATCCCTCTGCCTCTCCCACCTCCCCTCCCTCTGACAAAGACAAATAAAAGATGGGCCCAAGAGGACCGTAGGCTGAATTGTAATTGGAGCAATATGGGCCAATGATAAAGTTCTGTGCCAACCCACATTAACTGGCAGCATCTGCTGGAATTATTGGAGATGCCTCATTGCCTATTAAAAGTGCAGGGATTTTCCTGGAGGACAAGCCAGGCAGGCTCAGCGGTGCTGGAGAGCCAGGAGGGCTCAGATGGGACCAGACTGAGGCTGCTGCAGTGTTGAAATCTCCTCCCGGTCACCTCCTGTTGCCAGCCAAGGGGCTCGTTTCTGTTTATGTGGTCACCCCACAGACCCCTCCTAAGTGACAGCACATCCTCCCTGTGTCCTGCAGTGATGGGGAGACACCAGGATTTACTCCAGGCAGTTGGCTTTAGCTGGATTTCAGGTACCACCCCGATTAAACCTGCCCAGCTGCCCCCTTTGCTGCCCCAAAGCCACCAGCAGCACCCAGGGAGGGGATTCTGCCCCTCTGCTCTGCTCAGGTGAGAGCCCACCTGCAGAGCTGCATCCAGCTCTGGAGCCTCCAGCATAAGAAGGATGTGGAGCTGTTGGAATGAGTCCAGAGGAGGCCACGGAGATGTTCCAAGGGCTGGAGCCCCTCTGCTCTGGAGCCAGGCTGGGAGAGCTGGGGGTGTTCACTGGAGAACAGAAGGCTCCACGGAGACCCTAGAGCCCATTCCAGAGCCTAAAGGGGCTCCAGGAGAGCTGGAGAGGGATTTGGGACAAGGGATGGAGGGACAGGACACAGGGAATGGCTTCCTGCTGCCAGAGGGCAGGGACAGATGGGAGATTTGGGAGAAACTCTTTGTGAGGGTGGTGAGGCCCTGGCACAGGGTGCCCAGAGAAGCTGTGGTTGCCCCATCCATGGAGGTGTCCAAGGCCATGTTGGAGGGGCTTGGAGCAGCCTGGGATAGTGGGAGGTGGGACTGGATGAGCTTTAAGGTCCCTTCCAACCCAAACTGTCCAAGGACTCCATGGAGCTGCCAGATCCATGCTCTCACCCAGCCAGCTGAGCAAACCTCACCTCCTGGGCTCTGGCAGAAGGAAGACACCTTTGAGCTGCTCCTTTGCCAGGAGCTGGGCTCCTCTGCCCCTGCCCTCAGCCATGGGGAGGATTCAGGATGCTTCCCTGCAGGACCAGCCCTCAGAAACACCTCTCACACCCACCTGGCCCTGGAAAAGTGGGAATGTTTTGCTGTGGGGTGCACTGGAGTGCTGGCATTAACCTGGGTGGGAAACTGCCTCTGCTGTGCCCCCAGCTTTGAGGACTGTCCCTGCTGCTCGTGAACCCGCTGGAGATGCTGGTGCTCCTCTGAAGGAACATGGGAAGTGGAAAGCTCCCCAAAACCCTGGGATATCCATGCTGCCTGGCTCTAGACCCACACATCGTGCTGCTAGGATGTGTGTTCCCCACCCCAGCCAAGGGGACGTGCTCCCTGCCTGGCCCCGTGCTGCACTCAGAGCTGCTCCCGAGCCTTTCCTCTCCTGGCACCACGGCAGCCCATGCATTATTTACCACGAGCCTTCCTGCATGCCGAATTATTCATTTCCCTCGTGGGCCCTTTCCCTGGCTCTCTAATCAGAGTTTCTAAGCTCCTTACAAACACTAATGAATTTATTTCCCCATGCCCTTATGAGGGAGATGGGATATTATATCTTCTTTATACACAGCCAGCTCAAGCATGGATTTGGGGACTTCAAAGCACGTTGGCACCCTGGGAGGCCTGGAGTGTTGGCATCCCACACCATGGGAGTGTTGGGCACCCAACAGTGGCCGTGGGCATCAGCTGCCTCCAGGTGTCCCAGCAAGGAGAGCAGGGGATGTCCAGCCTGGTGCCGGCCCCTTGCTGCTGGTCCCTGCTCAGCCTTCATCCCATCTAGCAGCTCCATCCTCCCAGGGAATCCACCTTCCCTCCTCTGTGCAGTATCTGTTTGGCCACTTGGCTCTGGAAACACATGGGTCCAGTGTCCGGGGTGGCAGTGGGTGACCCCTCCATGGGACTGTGCGGGTTTCACTCTGGGAAGCTGACCAGACCCCCACATTTGTGGCTGATGGGAGATTGTGCTGGGGATGGTTCTTGATGTGGCTCCTGTGTTGGCCAGGGAGGCTCAGCAGGCAGTGTCTGAAACAAGTGTAACCACAAAATCACCTCAGCAGCTTCATCCACCACTGTGGGATTATCCCCGGGACAACTCAGGGGGGCTGAGGTTGGATATCAGGGAAAGGTGCTTCCCCAGAGGTGCTGGGCACTGCCCAGGCTCCCCAGGGAATGGTCCCGGCCCCGAGGCTGCCAGAGCTCCAGGAGCATTTGGCCAGCGCTGCCAGGGATGGACAGGGTGGGATTGTTGGGGGTCTGGGCAGGGCCAGGATCTGGGCTCTGATCTTTGTGGGTCCTTTCCAACTCAGCCTATTCCATGATCCTGCGATTCTAAGTTAGGGAGAAACGGGTGGGTTGTCTGGGACCTGCTGTCCCCAGCATGAAGCCCAGGTCTGTCCATGGCTGTAACTGTCCCTGGGATTCCCTGCGGGCCCACTGGGAGCAGCCCAGGGTGCAGGAGCGTCCTGTCCTTGCCTGATCCCCTTTCCCATTTGCTGCTGCAGACATTCCTGGGTAAGCTTTGCTCCTCTCAGGGTGCACCAGGGACCCCAGGCGTTCCTTGCTGCCCCGTTGGACCCCTCTGCCCTGCAGCGTTCCCGGGGCTCCAGGCTCCTTGTCCTGCCCATTGCCCACCTTCCCTCGCTCTTCAGGTGGCCTCGCTGTGCTGAGTCAGCATCTGTTTGCCGTGCTCTAATGCCGAGGGTTGAGG
>VZTX01006432.1:56648-100621 GCA_013400915.1 Pardalotus punctatus | reverse complement strand
GCCTCGGCAGCGTCCCGTGCGGTGGGCGCGGGGCTGAGGGCCCGGGCGGGGGCTGCGGAGCGCGCCCAGGTGCGGGGCTGGGCTGGGTGTTCAGCCAGCGCCCCGCTCTGCTGTGGAAACCGAGAACTGAGACTTTGGAAACTTAGCCTGGAGATTCGGCCCCCGTAATTCTTCCAGTTTGCTCCATGTGTTTTCCGCGGGTCACACGGCACTCGGGTCCCCGCAGTCAGTGACGGAGGGATGCCTTTCCGGGGCGGGGTGCGCTCCGTGCACCGACACCGGGCCCGGGCGCTGCCGGAGCCTCCCGTTCGCCCCTGCCCAGGGATCGTCCCGAGAGCTGCGCACGGAGCTTTCGGGGGCCTGTTCTGAGAGCCCGGCTCTCTGGGGGTAGCGCAAATTGTGTTGAAATAAGTGATGTTCTAGGGAGGTTGCCGTGTGCTTTAAATCTGCTCTAATTTGTTGGCTCAGTCCTCATGACTAAAGTTTAGCTACTGTGTCAGGTGTAGAGAGCTTGAAAGGCAGCCAGGGATGTAAGGGATAACCTGAAACTGACTTGTACTCAGTAGTTTTCCTGAAGTAATGTAATGTGAATGAAGTAAATTTCTTCTACGGTCCTGTTCCAGGCTTGTAAGTTTCACTGCTTCTCTGCAATTGGTAAAAATAACTGAATGTTTCAATAAACGTTCAGGTAACTTGCATCTGATGTTTCTTTTTGACTAAAACACCAGCAGGCAGTTCCTCCAGGAGGACATACTGTGTATTAATGTTCATGGGCAGTAGGTCTCTATGGAAGAACATTCAAGTATTGTCTGAAAAAAAATTATGCCTAAACATCCCTCATCCTGGCTGGTCAGTAACTCCCGACTCAGTAGTGCTGCCCTGCATAATGGGAGAGGGAATGGACAGCTAGAATGGTGATTTCTGACAGAGGAGCTTCTCAGGGCAACTGAGATTTTTATCTTATCCTTGGGATTTTTATCTCATCCCAGCCTTGTATTTATCTGGGATCATAACACCTGCCCTGCAGCAAGTTTGGTGGAAGTGCCATGGGCACGGGTGTGCTGAACTGCTGCCACTTCATGTCCTGCGCAACTTGCCAAATACAGGCTTTGGGGCTCCTGGCCCTGTTGCCCCTGCCATTGCCTGGGCTGGCTGGCTGTGTCCATTTAGCCCTGCAATGTGGGTGACTGGTTTTCAGGAACAGGCACACAGGAGTAAGTTTTTACGGGACAGTGCCAACTGGGCAGCTTAGCCATCACTTGGAGCACCCTATCTGCAAGAGAGCTGTATCCCAGTTCTGTGTCACTGTATACAGAATATATAAAAGAGCAAAGTGGGCTTTGGTTGCAGGTGCCCTCTGATACAGAGGGTGAGCTGGCAGGAACTGGAAACACAGATGTGTTCAGATTTCCTTCATTATGGAAGGATCTTCATAGTCTGCATGGTTACTCTGTAGTAGCTGTCTGGGTCACTGTGTGGACAAATGTGAAGTTGGGGAAGCTCAGTTTGCCATGTATAAAGCTTAGTGAATTGTCTCTTTGAACAGGATGAAGGCTTGGGCTTGCTTTTGTAGGAAAATAGCCCAGAATAGTTGTGTCTTCCCGCCTGGAAAACACATTTTGCATAGACGAGAAGTGTAGGCAGTGTAGGCAAAGACGAGCTGCCACCTGCTGGCTCCGTAAGGCTGCGGGCTGGGGGATGTCGGCAGGTTCCCGGGGCAGGACAGCCCGGATCCTGTGCCCTACCCCGGCCTGGGAGTTTGGAAGGCTCAGGTGGCTTTCTGAAAGCTTCCTCCTAAGAAAGGCAGCATTGGGTTCTTCAGCAGACTTAGAAGGCATTACAAAAATATCCCAAGGAACCTGCTGGGATTATGGTAATATTTATATTTACTCATTTTTCTCCTTGCGTTGGTTAGTAAAGATAGCTCTTTCAAGTGCAGCACATTCTTCATAAACAGTTCTGTATAATCTTGCATACTGGAAACTAAAATCCTTGCCATCGTAGGGTTCCCTGGGGAAATGCTCAGATTCGGCTCCTCCAAGCAGCTGGGATGGTCTGGGGCCCTGAGTGGTGCAGGAATGCTGAGAGCCCTGCAGACCCCTCTGCTCCAGACCCCCCTGCTCCGGGTCGGGTTCACCCAGAGGCTGGAGGGAAGGAGGCTTGGGAGGAACAAATGAGATTAAAGTGAACTCTGCGAATGTGCTGGCCAAGCCCAGCTCAGTTTGTTTTTCATGATGTTGCTTCTATTTTAAAATCCAAGTCACGGAAGCCATTTACAGGGCACTTTAACAACACTGTAGTTTCCTGTGGGCATGTTATATCTAAAGAGTTTCTCCTGTTCGGGTTCCTAAAAACTGTGTTCTTAAATATAATAGACGTTTGGGGGGGTGGGGAGGGTGGAGTTTAAAAGAAAATTGGAAGCTTGCTATTTGTAGAATCTTTTGCATTTTAAATATATACTTTCAGAGAGGAGAGAAGAAAACAAAAATATTTTAACTTGTGGATAAGTCTATGAAAGTGTATGGAAGTTGATTGACAGCCTTTCAAGGGATTATTCAGGTAATTACACAGTGGCATAAAGTACAGTTACTTCTCTTATTTTAAAATTTCTGTAGTTCTTCATTGATTTCTCAGGTGAGGGAATTATGGTAAGATTTTGTTTCTTGGTTATGTCCAGCAGAATTTCTTAATTTCTGACTTTTCATCTTCTCTTCTGCTTAACAAACAGAGAATTGAGATCAGATGGACTGGTAGTGATGACTTTCCATTTCCCTAGATGTTTCTTAAATGACTCTGAAGTTGCTGGAGTGAAGAACTTTACCTTATAGTTAAATGTCTGAAAAAGAATACTAGCTTTTTTGGACTTTCATGTAATGTTTTCATGGTAAAGCCATGAGGGATACTTAGAAGTAAACTAGTTCTGCTCATCAAAAAAGGGCAAAGTATTTGCAAAGCCACAATTGATGGTTACAGTTCTGCCTGTGATTTTGCAGTAAGATCACACATATATATGTATAAAAATATAATGTGCCACAAATATTCACAGGCCTAGTAACTGCTCCTTCTAAAATCTTGTAGTTTGTTATGCATGTGGCTCTATGCTGAACTGCTGCAGCGAGTGATGGAAAGCAAATAGAGTACTAAGTGTGTTTAATGGGAGGTGAAGGGCTTGTTTGATTAGATTAGGGCTTCAGCTGGCCTTTATGCCCTTTTTAGGCAATGAGAATTCCTGACACCATGTTTTAAAACCTGATTTTTGCTATGTTGTATGCAAGTGTTGTATATGCTGTGTTTTCTTTTGTAGGGAATGTTTCTGAGAGTCGTTGCCAAGCAATCTCAGTGTATGACAGATGTGCTAACCAGCGCTATCATCGAAACATTTTAAAGGTGTCTCATATTAAGGATGCTTTCATAATTTTTTTAAAATACCTTTGATAGGTATCAGAAAATCTGTCCAAAATTCTTTAAATTTGTATTTGCCAGGCCACACGTGATTCTCTTCTTGCTGAAGTGAAGCCTCAGTTACAGAAACTGGGCTTTTTTGTTCTACTGCTTTATTTTTCACTTTTGTATGTGTTTGTGTGTATGTGAACACTGTGCATGGGGATTTGACGTGACTAATTTGGTCATATACAAACAAGTGAGACTAAGGGCTGTGACCTGAAAATTAATTAATGTATTACAAAGGATGAGTAGTTTTCCAATCTGAAACATCCCAGTGCAGTAAATAAAAGGTAATGAATTCTGGATGACAGCATTTCATAGCAATTAATGGAGTGGAAATACAGCCTACGTGAAGATAATGTATGGTTATATAGTGCTGCTCTCTGTCAGAGTAAGGGCAGCATTATTCTGCAGCATGCTAACCATTGTAACCTTGTAATTACCTGTTAAAACTACATCTTTTAATATTTGAATGCAAATGGACATGCAGAAATGTGGTAAATAGCAGTGTCTTGATGGAGGGTTCAGATGGCGCAGCCTGGTCACAAAAAGTGCTGTGTAATCAGCTGCAGGAAATGTTTTTCTCCTGTGATACTGTGTAATTAACCATTGTAAAGGAAGAGCAGAACATTAAGGCTCCAGGAATGAGAAGTTCACATGCAGATTGTGTGGCGTCAGCTAATTGTCCATCAGCTGCTTGCACCTGGAGAAACAAATACTACCAGACTATGAAAACTGTAGGAGGTGGCTCTGCAGGCCACAGAACCACTCCTTTAATTACTTTTGGAACTTAGGAAAACATACGTGTGCTACCCTCTGCATTTTCTACAGCCATGAAACTGGGATGTTCCTAGCTCTGTAGCCCCTTGCAGACCATGCAGGCTCTTCCAGCATGGTTGGGTTTAGTTCAGAGGAACCTAGACAGTTTCTTTTGATGTAATTTACCATGAAATTGAGAGTTCCTCCTGGCTTTTTTTATGTCTGAGAGAACCTTGCGTAAGCTGGTAGCTGAGCTTTGGAATTATGTCCCATCAGTGTCAACTGTAGGTCACAAGTAAGCTTTGGTATTTACATCAGCTATGTTTTTTTAAAAGCAGACATCCTGAAAATGGCTGTAAATATATTCCTCATTCAGGTGTAGATGGTGGGACCTGGAAATTCACCGTTCTTGCAAAGGCAATTGTTAAAACCAGATTTATTTTACAGGTGCACTTGGCTGAATGGTGTGGATGAACCTTTATGTGCTCATGTCTGTTTAGTGTCTCTGAATTAAAATGTCACCATATGTAACTGTGGCAGCCAGCGAGACCTTTCTGGATGTAAACAACTGAGGTGGAGGAATCCTGTATGCAGGATTCCATGGTATAGTGTGTATGTATATACAGCCTGCCTTTTCCTGTTACTTAAGAGGCAGTAACTAAATTGATTTGGTTTTGAAGGACAGCATAAGTGTGGATTTGAAGTAATGCAGTTGTACATATGGTGTGAGCATCTGTCCTGGAATAGGGGCTACTGGAGAAAAAGTAACTTTTGCTCTGTGTCTGGTCTGTGTTGAGTATTTCTACAGAGCCAAGAAAGGGTTTAGGGAGACTAATGGCCTTGAATGTATGGATTTAGCTTTTGCTCTCCAAATGCTTTATGGACTCTCTTGCTTACAGAGTCATAAAAGTTACCCTTTTTTTGTCTGTCTGGTCAACTTGAAGCAGCTTGGCTGAACAAAAGGAGAATCCTAGAACTTCTTTCAGAAAAATGAGAGGAAACAACTTGTCTGCTTGAGCACTGCTGTGATTAACTGTTTTTTCCAAGACAAATGCTCAAAAATTGTGGGTGTTAGAAAAAAGGTTCCCTGCACTCTCCTTGTCTGTGGGAAGTGCTATATAGACTGCACATTTTTGAAGGACCCTGATTTCCTCTTAATATAGTATTTCATGACCAGTCACACATATTGTTCCTTATTTTTAATTTTATATGTATATTTTTCTTTAATTATTATTATTTTTAGTGATAGTAGGATTGACTGGAATGCTGCCACTTTGGAGCTGTATTTCCTATGCTTTTCATCAAGGAATTGTAATTTTCCTTGGACAGAACAGAATGTTGCTTCGATGGTAGTGCTATAATTAACTTGAAGGCAAACTTCCTTTGTTTCCTCTGTAGGTAATATGCAGGGATATGAGTCAGTAATAACCAATTACCTTGTTTATAGTGAAGTTATCCTTAAGTGCTCTTGAACTGCTGCAGCAACGATAAATGTGGAGCATCTTAACTCTTCTTTTGGCTGCATTATCTGTAAAAAATGATGGCATTAACTGGACTCATAAATAGTAGGTATAGTTGGTGTCTCCTCCCTCCTGCCCTACAACCTGCCTGGCTGTGTGGGAATTATGGCCTTGTAGTTCTTGTCAAGAGGACTGGGTACTGACTTTGGTCTGAAAATAGATATAGCTTAATTACTGCTGGAAAAGGGCATGGCAGGACAGGATTCTCATCACTGGAGAAGCACAGCTTCCAGGTGCTCCTTGTCAGCTGTAGAAAAACAGGTAACAGCACTGGATGACAAAGCTTTCTTTTCGTGGATGTACATGGAGGTTGAAAATGCTTTCTAGTTGGGATATTTAGCTTAACTCTGCTTATTTCTTTTAAAATTTTTTCATAGATCTGGTTAAGAATTAAGACTTGGGTTTTAAAGTGTTTGAGCAACTTGCTACTGCCCAAGTCATGACGCTCCCATTTCGAAAGGACTTGGACAAGTACAAAGATCTCGATGAGGATGAAATTCTTGGCAAACTTTCGGAGGAAGAGCTGAAACAACTGGAAACTGTTTTGGATGATCTTGACCCCGAGGTAGGCATTAGCCAAGAGAACTTTTATTTATTTTATTTATTCCATAACTAGTCTAAAATAAGTTGAGACTTTGTTCAATATACTTTTGGATGGATATTTTTTCATAGGCTGCCGATGATCTCACAGATACATGTGTACATGTTTATTTCCTGTTTGCAAGGTGGATGCAACTGCAATAACGGAGAAGAGATAGTTGGGAGGAGCTTTCTGGGATTTATTTATAAATAAGTATTGCTGTTGTTCATATTCTTGAAAAGAAAGTTTATTTAGAAAGGCCTGTTTAACTTTCCTGTTTCCAGTGCTTTCTGCTAAACAGCCCTTTTGCATCCATGTTTATTTTGTTATTTCTGCTGTTGGAGTTTGGTGCAAGTGGGAGGGTGCCAACTTCTAATGATTCCTGGTCCTGTATCTGGTAGCTTATATCTATTCCTGTCCTCACGCTGCCTTTGTAAGGAGGAGACAAAGAATTACTAAGCTCCTGAATGGTTATGTCAGCAGGGGGTATTGAATAAGGAATATTACAGCTTTCTGCTATAAAGAGCTGAGTTGTCCTCTACAAATATTGGAGCTAATGTCAGACTCCAAGACTTGTGTTTTCACCTCATGGTTCTCTGGTTTTGCTTTAATAGTACAAGGATTAGTTTAATCTTGATGTTCAGGGATAAGTTCAGAATATTATGATCACCCATTTTGTTGCACTGTGAGATACTACTGATATTTTAATTACCTTTGGCTTAATGGACATTTTAACAGAGGAGAACTGGCAAAAGAGACTGGTTGTCTTTCATAGAAGTCTGAATTCTTTACCATTGTGGTCTTTCTGTACTTACTAATAGCCTTCTTTTTTTTATTTAGTTGAAATACGTTCATGATATCAAAGAAACACCCCAAGTTGAGTCAGGTCAAAAATAAAAATACTTAATGTTAAATGCCAAATAATAGTAGAGTCAGTTGTCTTAAAGACTTAGAAACACATGGATGTAAATGACAGAGGAAATTGTCTCTTGCTGAATGCCTAAATTGTAAATAGCTGAGTTTTAGTTACTACTGCTTATTCAAACAGTGCTGATTCTAGCAAAGAAATGCAAAGTAACTGGGAAATTGAGTGCTGGGAGCTATTGTATTTAAAGAATTGCTTGAATCCTACTGGAAATGAAGTATTCTATATTTTCATTATATTCTTCTTGTCTAGATTACCTTGTGTCCTTCCCTGCCCCAAAAAAAGGAAGTTGGCAGGGGATCAAAGATTGCCTACAAAAGATGATGTATCAGGGTTGAACCTTGCAGAGGGAGAAGGAAGAGGGAAATGAAACTAAGCAGGTGTTCACCCAGACGTTCTAAGCTGTTCTTTGCTCCATTTGTTTTGCAGAACGCGCTCCTGCCTGCGGGCTTCCGGCAGAAAGACCAGACTGCCAAAAAGGCCTCGGGTCCCTTCGACAGGGAACGGCTCCTGGCGTACTTAGAGAAGCAGGCGCTGGAGTACAAGGACAGGGAAGACTACGTGCCTTTTACAAGGGAAAAGAAAGGTAACACCACCCTTTCCGGTGTAAGTGCTTATGAAATCTCTGAAGTGGACAAGCCAGAATGACTGTGAACCAAATTTGGTTGAAGCACTGGCGGCTCTAATGCTTTTAATTCGCAGCATTTCCAAAAGGGTGCTACTGTGCAGGGCCAGGAGGCTTCCTGTTCAGGCATTTGTGCTGCTGGGGCTGGTGTGCTCTTTGTGTGTAGCACAGGAAGGAAATAAGACTCAGAGCTTTTATGATAGATTGCAAAGTTCTAATGGGCATGGTGTCCTCAAAGTAAGAGCTAACTCTGATTTGTGTCAACAATAACAAGTGCTGTCATTGTGCCTGTGGCTTAGGCCTTGTGCTGAGTACAGACAGCAACCTTTGCAACACTGTGTTGGATTAGAAAAATAGCAGTTGAATGATGTTGTGGTAGACACTCAGTAATGTTCAAAGGTGATGTAGGCTGACAAGGCCAGACAAGTGGTGTATGCAGTCATGTTGTTTTCCTAGTGTCCTTACAGAAAGGTTTAAAAAGATTGCATAGTTACTACTAACTAATTACATAGTTAACATCACAACAAGTTTTGAAATCTGGGGGTGGTTTGTGGTCTGAAAACCATGGACACATTATTAAAGCCTGGGATTTAAAATTTTTGCTTTGGATCTAGTAGTCTCATAGACTTGATGGGAAGCATTTTCCTCTTCAGAAGAAAATTAAAGAAGAATGGGCTTCTTAAATATTGTAAGAATAACTTTATTTTTTTCCCTCAAAACAGGAGTTCCCAAATTTGCTGTGCCTTACAAAGCACTATTGGTAGGGACAGAAGCTTCCAGACCTGTGCAGGGCACATGTGCTTAGGAGCAGGCTTTTAGCTGTCACCATGGAGTTTGAGTTCTGCTCTTGAGTCTGGGCTCATCTGAACCTCCCCCAGCAGCAGGGCAGATCTGCTGCACTAAAACTTCAGTAAATTGTTTGCTAAGTTGTATTCCAGCTGCCCAAGATAACAGACTCCTCGTTTCTTAAGGATTTGAAACCCTTTAATTCTACATAATTCTCTGGTGTGAATCATTGCTTGTTTCAGAATTCAGTCTTCATTTATCTACTGAGTTTGTCTATATGATTGTGGGGTCTGTTTGATGAAAATTTTGTTGGGAGTATTTGCATTTTCTCTGTCTGAGCCAGATTGACAATGCTGGTGTCTCTTTTTTACTTGCAGTAATGGAGAGATTGTGACTTTAGGATGGCTGCACTGTGTGTGCTGGACTTTCTTCATACGACGTTTTGTGCCTAATTTTGTAGTTCAACACCCCTTGTGTTGAGAGGTAGCTGTGACACTCCTTTGCTGACAGGAGAACAGGAGTTTGGTGACTGAACCTGTAGGAGTGACCGAGTTAAGGACAATGCAGTGTACTGACTGCAGAAGGCAAAGGTGCCCACAGCAGCAGGACCTTTGTTGTGCCTCTGCTGCTGGCAGGGACCTGTTCATGCCGTGGTTGGCTGTGCCCTGCTTCTGCTGCTTGCCTGACATATTTGGCAGTCTGTGTTGGAGACAGACTGATGGTTAAGTGTGATTGAGTTCAGTTGTTTGGGGCTCATAGGTGATTGGGGAATCCCTTGCATCCCAGCTGTCCTGTGCTCTGCTCCTTCAGGGAGTGAGGCTGGCCGTGCAGGATGTGCTCTAGCTAATACTGAATTTTTTACTGAGTACTAGTTCTTCTTTCACATAGATGCTCTTTAAAGTCAGCTTATGTCTACATGCACACAGCACAAGAATTTGTTTGGGTAGATAAATCTGTAAGAATCATGTAGAAAAAAGAAGGGCCCAGCTGTAATGCACATCTCGGTTAAGAAAGATCAGATGTCATTTCCTTTATGTAATAAAGTATTACTAAATAGTCTGCATGTTGCAATGAGTAATACCAGTTTAGTTAGTAAAACTTCCTGTATCTCTTAAAAAAGAGTTGCTGTCTAGTAACTTCTTCTACCATCTATTATGTGCCATAGAAGTGCCATAGAAGAGAAGATATGGAAAATGAAATGTAGATTAATTTCATTAAAACTAAAAATGTGGAAACAAGTGTTTAGTATGTAAATTAATGCCCTGTTAAATGGGCTGGAAGCAAGAAGGTCAAGCTCATGTTGTAGTAGGTGAGGGATAACCTTTTATTTTCCCCTCATGAAAATATAATGGTTCAGCTTTGAC
The DNA here is from genome assembly GCA_013400915.1 of Pardalotus punctatus. Classification (NCBI taxonomy): domain Eukaryota; kingdom Metazoa; phylum Chordata; class Aves; order Passeriformes; family Pardalotidae; genus Pardalotus; species Pardalotus punctatus. The sequence goes on along the minus strand of VZTX01006432.1, from coordinate 90,618 downwards.
CTGCTGCCACATTTGTTGCCGTGTTGCATGGAAATGGCAAATGTACATAACTTAATCTTTTGAATCAAGAAATCATGATATTTATTTAGATGTACAAATTGGAAAGGGCATGGGGCAAAACTTAATACTTGTGTAGGATGTTTTTTATCTAGAGGGGACTTATATCCCAATGTGCTTTTCATTAATATTAAAACAGACCAACAAGCCACTAAGCTGGGTTATAATTTCTCACATCATCTAGAAAAATGTATTACAGAGAAACACTAGCAAGTTTTGGGATAAGGGTAGGTGAAAACCTTGCTTAATTCTACTGTTAATTCAGGAGAAAAGTGACAAACACAACCTTTAGTTACGGAGGTTTTGGGAGGAGAGAGATGGATTGGAGCCGCAGGTATTTTCTTGGTGCCGTGTTTTTGGTTAGAATTTGCTAAAATATTTTTGTGTCCCTGGCTGGTGTTGTTGTTCTAACTTGTTCCAATTATTCATTTCATGGAGCAAGAAGAGGAAAATCTCTCCTTCTCTTTCCTTTTTCTATTTTAGTAGAACTGATGTCCTGCATGGCGATTTGGTCTGCAGATTTATCAAAGAAGCTTACCCTGGGTTAACTTTAAATATCCTGTCTTGCTACTGATTCTGGTAACCTTGTTTTCCTACTAGACTGTAATGGAAAATACTCTCTTTCAGGTGTCCCAAGTCTGTAATTTTGGGGTAACACATTGTTAAAACCATGTTGCTTCTCTTTCAGTGACAGATGATGTAATTTCTCCAGGTCTTTGGATCCTCTTCTTTGTTTTGTGCTATGTCATGTGGAAGATCTGAAATAATGTAAAGTGTCCTGCTGTAGTGAGATGAACAGTGCTAAAGAAATGTGAAGTTTAACAATCCCTAAATTAACAATCCCTAAATACTCTATTCCATTTTCCCAGTGCCTTGATTTTGTTTCTAAAAGCGTCCTTAAAAACTTACTTTGTTTTAAAACACTGTTAGTGATTTAAGTCACATTCTGTTCCAATTAAGTGTTGAACCATACAGTAAACCATTGTTCAAGAGATTCATGAGACCAATATGATAATAATTGCAACAAAACCGGCTTTGTCTCAATCTGTATATGTAAGTATGTCGTAAAGATTTTACAAGGCATACTGCAGGGAGAAGGATCTCTCATCCAAACAGTAAAGCAAGGCTTTGGCACTGAAGGCTGCTGCCCTCAGTGTGTTCCACTCATCTGACTGAGTCTGACCAATGCTCCTCCTTCTCCTCCCTTCTCTTGGAACAGCAAAAGAAGAGAGTTATTGCAGCTGAGATAAAAACGTACCTGCGACAGTAATGTACTTTGTGCTGTATAGTGCAAGGCATTAGCAAAGTGTTATGTAAACTAAGCTTTGCATTTCTAGCCTTTGCACCCTCCTCATTGTGGCTTTCTCTTCCAACTTTCCTTTTGTATTCCTGCTGGGGTGTGTTTGTTCTCGGTAGATATGCAGTTCATGTAACTTCTGTTTTATTGTTTGCTTTGGTGGGGTTGATTTTGGTTTGGTTTTTTCCCCTTCTCTATCACCCAGAAAACAGAATGAAACTGCAATTACCTGGCCAAAGCTGCTTTGCTGGCACCCTGCTCAGTTGTTGCTCTAGATCACCATTGCCTCCTGTTGCAGCTGGATTTGGGATGCTGTGTTCTCTGTTTGCCATTAAATCACTGTAAAGTCTTTAAAGGAAGTGTTACACATTGTGAAGTGAAGCTAATATCCTGTAGAAGCTTTGCAGAAACAGCTCATCAAATGGACATTCTCCATACATGAGCACTCGAACAAAATAACATGTGATACTCCAGCCTTAATGTAAAACAGTTTTCTAATTCACTGCTATGTGGTCTGTAATCAGATAGCAGATAACAGCTCTGTTTCTGCAGTAAGACACTGAGGAAGTCACTTGTAAGCTGAATTAAAAACATTAGTATTAAATTGTGCTTACAAGTGAATTGATGAACCTAAGTCTGTCACATCATGAAGTGTGAATTATATACACTTCTGAACTAAGGGGAGTTTAAGGAACGTAAGATATAAGGAGTATGTCAGATGTTGCTCACTTTTCTTCATGAAGTCACTGATGAGAAAAGCTTGTATTCAGTTGTCCTCAGGTAGCACATGATTTGTTTCCCTAAATGGACTATCCCAAAGGTGGATTTTAGACTTTATTCTGCTGTGCAAAGTTTGGCTGCCTGCTGCCTGTTAGTGTGGGGCGGGACTGTGGGGAACATGAGAATAATACCAGCAATGTTCAGTGCATGGCTCCAATGAACAGGCCTGATTTCTGCAAGATACTGAGTCCCACTTTAAATACTATGAATCTGCGTAGGAAATGTCCAGGGCACTTCAATAAACACCAGCCAGTGTTCCTGCCTTTAGAGCAATGTGGTTGTGTGGAACTTGGAACTGAAAGTTTATTCTGTAGCAGAGGAGGCCTGTGACTTAATCCTGGATGTGCATCATCTAGCATGTTAGCTTAAAGGCACAGAAGACCTGCCTATATAATTATTACAGAAATGATGTGAATGTCCCTGAAATTTGCCTCTTCATGTTGTGTTGCTTAATCTTTGCAGTGTCCTGGCTGGCTGAAAAGGAGCTGTCATGTTCCTTCATGTAATCAAATCCCTGCTATTTGGAAATGTTCCACTTGAGGGCCAGGCAAGCTGCACATTTCATGGGCTGCACAGATGTGTAGTGGATTTTGGTTTTATTTAAAGCTTGCATTAGTAAGGGGGGAAGGGACTTGCTGAACTGTATTGGCAGCAAGCCTTGAGTTAGGTCACTGTCCCCAGAGACACAGGGGTCTTATCCTTCTGGAAGTAAGTTCATTACTAGAAGTGGGGAGTGGGGAAGGACATGCTTTTGTATGTGCATTGTAAACCTCTGAATTCTGGGCTAGGACAAGATGAAGCCAATGAATGAGAAATAATGTACACAAGGGTGTGACCTGTTTTATAAGAAAAACTGCTCTTGACCCAGCTCATGTGACTGGTGTTGGCTGCAGTGAACATTTCTGGAGGGCAGTGGCTTTTAACATTTTTGCTTTATGTATAACTGAATATACTTCTCACTCTCTAGGTTTTCTAAAGAGTCAGGCACGTATGAATAAATTTAGTCTTACTCTTAGGAAGCAAATGTTTAGAACCAGACATTCCTAAACTATGAATTTAAGGTTTACTGAAAAGCAGCATCAGGAAAAATAGTTGTTTTTTTTTTGTGAGTACTGTGGGATGAACCAGACAGAAGGCTGCACTAGGCTAAAATACATTTTTGCAAAATTGCTTTTAGCTGAGATCAATTTCTTTCTCCTGCTCTCTTCCTGCTTCACTGATACTACAAATAAGATGGCTGAATGAAGGCTCAGGTGCTCAAATCCTCCTTCCTTGTACTCCAAAATCCTCACCTTTTTACTAGACCATATTACTGAGGGAAAATAACACAAACATAGCTACTGAAAGGTTTTAGATCATGTCTATGCTGTTCAGAGTGTTTCATGGATTAATGAAAACCTTGTCAAACATTCTTGCATCTCTTCTAAAATCTGCAATTTAAGTTGGAGGTTAATCTCTCCCCAGTAGGTGATGTTGGTAAAATAAAATTGTATAAATGTACTGCATCAATTATATCAAAATAACCTGAAACATTTGCTAAATAAGCCTTCAATTTATGAAGATTTTCCTTTAATCCTGAGTCACCACCAGCAGTTTCTTTTGCACTGTCCATCAAAGCTGAGGTATGAGTGGTAATGCATGTCAGCTGCACTTAACTACTGTTTGGAATCAATACAGTTATGTAAGAAGGTTTATTTTCTGCTTCTAAATAAGGCTAATGACCATTTATACAAGTTTCCAAAGAGATAGCAACCCAGGAACAAAAGTACTGTGTTGCTAGCAACAGATCTTGGTCATCAGACTGTGTTGTCAGAGAAAAACCTGATGTGCTTCTCTGTAATCTGTGCCAGTGGGAATGCATTAACTTCCTTTAAAAGGAAAATGAACCACAAATTACTGTAATCTAGAGAAGATATGGAATACACAAGTTTGGGTCACTCCTAATGCTAAATTCCACCTACTATCTCTGTAACTGGGACATTGAGGTGATGATTCCTGTGTGGAAATACTTTTTATAGCTGTGGATATGGCAGAGGATTGGCTCCTGAATTAGGACTGAGATTTCATAGGACAATTATCAACACCACTTCCTACCCCAGGAAATAACAAAAGAACTCGGAACCCCTTTCCCATAGCTCTTTCTGCTGATAGCTCAGACAACTTGGAAGGTTTGAAAAACTTGAACCTTAAATAGCTGTTAAGATTTGATTTGCAGTTGTGTAGTTGTGAACTATTTCTCTCAAATGCATCAGTACAAGAGCTTTTGTTGGCCATGTTAATTTGTCCTGAACTTAAGCACCCCTTACCTCTCCTGGCTCTTACTCAGTAGAAGACTTCCTTTTTTCTGAAGGGCCAGTTCTAAACCATTCACAGCTGAACTGTTAGCCAGGCTTTCTCATATCCTGATTTCCTACCCTAACTTTTCAGTTGCAGGTGTATGCAGGAATTACGGTAACTACACAGACCTCTACCTATAATGCATGTCTTCTAAAATAAGTTTTCCCATTACCTGCCTGTTATAAATAAAAAAATTGGTGAGAATGTGATATTACTGTTGCTTCTTTTGCCGTTGAATCTTCAATTACCTTTCCAAGTATCATTTTAGAAAATAGTGTCACTGGCAGAGAAATCTGTTACCTTGTTTTGTGCTGTTCACAAACCATGGTTTTCTCAAGCGGATTTGGTTTTTTGGCTTCAGAACTGAGGTTAACATCTGAAATCAGAAATACTGTGTGTGCTGTAAAAACTTCAGTGAATAGTTAGGTGTGCAATTTCGGATGATTCTGTGATATTCTCTCTCTGATACATTCACATTGCAGTTCTGCCTGGGTCCCTTTCTCCCAAGGATACTCTTTGTTCTCTAGTGATACTGAAGCTTCCTTACAGTCTTTCTAGACTGTTTAAAATGTTAATGGAGGTTAATATAGAAAAACAAATAGGAGAAGCAAATAAGATTGGAATCATGATCCAGACTCCTGAAAATTTATTCCTCTTTATGCTCTTTCCTCACCTGACTTGAGACATCAGAAGAAACCTTTATGTAGTCTGTGGTTCTCCTAGTAGTCACTAAATGTAATATGTATTCTTTAAGTACATAACATTTTAAAGATAAGTAGCTATATAATACAAAGTAACATCAGATTTTTCATTTTGTTTACTCCAGGGAAAATATTTATCCCCAAGCAAAAGCCTGTACAGTCTTTCACAGAAGAAAAATTCTCTCTTGATCCAGAACTGGAGGAAGCCTTGACCAGTGCCACAGACACAGAATTAGGTGACCTTGCAGGTTAGTTGTTTTTTTTTAAAAATATGTGTATTTATAAAAAAATAGTGTATTTATCTAACTACAGGATGTTGCCGTTGTGATAGAAGCTAGATTATGTTGTTTGCCAGTTTGCTTGAAGCGTTTCATCTTTGTTGATTTGTAGTAATTTGTGAGGAAGTTAATTATTTTGGCCTACAAAAGATACCTGATTTTCAAACTGAAAACCTTTAAATCCAGTCCTCAGACTGGCAGGTTTTTGATGTGTATGTGACTTCTTTTTCTTGTGTGTAGCAGTGTATTGATATGTACCTGTATTCCTAAAGCTTCATTTGTGATTGAGCTGCACTTTTTAACATTGATGCTTGAACCTGGTGAGGACAGAACTTTCTAAGATGTGAAAGTCAACTAAAATGTCTATGATTAATTTTTTTTTCTACTTTTTTAAAATGACTAAAATATTGAATGGCTTTTTGTTCTGATAAGTGGATGTTGTACAAACATCAGAGTTTGTTATTTAAAGGAACCCTGCATCTGAGCTGAATTAGTCAGGAACAGTAAAAATGGTTTTTTGCTTTTTCTTTTTTTCATTTTACAGCAATACTGGGAATGTCCAACTTGATAACAAACAATCAGTTCTGTGATGTAGTAGGAAGCAGTAATGGGGTTGACAAAGACAGCTTCTCAAGTAAGTATGTACACAAGTGCTAGAAAAAGATAGATTCTTTGTACTGCACACAGTTCCTGTAGCATTAACTATTTCCTGTTGCACCAGCATTCTTTCAGATTCTTAAGTCCTAGTCTGGAAATGTGTATGCCTATAACATTGCTAATTGAGTTCTGGCAACAGTGGAATTAAAATATATGTACATTAGAACGTACACTAATATGTACACTGCAGTTAAGTCACTTTTTGGTGACAAAAGTAGGCATAAGCATGCATTGTATGTGTTGGTTTTTAGGATTTATGTTTGTGTTTGTAAGTCAACTCCTATGTGCTTTCTGAAAAAAAAGCAGAAAGGCTGTGAGGACCTTTGAAAAAGAATTGAGCTTTATGAAAATATGGTCAGGAGAGGATGGTATGCTTTTTTGGTGGGGGAGAGATGTAAAGACTGATTAAATGATCTTTGCATGACGTAAATATTAATTATGTGTATCATCTATTCACAATGATTGTATGCAGCCTGTTTGATTACAGTTAAATGCCTTCCTTTTCAGATATAGTAAAAGGTGAAAAAATGTTGCCTGTTTTTGACGAACCACCTAATCCCACAAATGTGGAGGAGACACTGCAAAGGATTAAAGATAATGATTCTCGTCTAATTGAAGTTAATCTAAATAACATTAAGGTAATTACCTAACGGCTGCTGTAAATATGTTGTTTTTTCTCAGTAGAAGACATTTCAAACTGCAAAACACTCTAAGACAGCATGATAGGCTTATTCTAAGTCCAGCAATCTTTCTGCTAAATGTTGTAGTGTGTATAAGCTCAGAACCTGGAGCTAAACCGATAAGCCATCTTGGTTTCTTTTGCCAAATGTGTATTTAAGAAGTCTTAGACTTTCCCACTGCCAGCCCAGATTTCTGTCGCTGCCAAGTTGGCAGCAGTTCCAGCAGTTCATTATCATGGAGTTAACTACTTTGTTGATTCCTTTGTCCTTGATGAAGCAAAGTGCTCTCAGTTTCTTCTATTGCAAGCAAAGTGATATTTGTGCCCTACATCCTTCTGATTCTTCTACAAAAGGGCTGTTGGAAGTTAGGGCAGCTTCCGCTCCCAAGTGTAACAGTTGTGTTTTCACACGTGACAAGCTTTTGTGTATTTGCTTGAAAGAAACCAGAACTGCAGCAGCCCTGACTTGCAGTGCAGACAGCAGTGACAGCCTTGCCAGCAGCCAGGGCTCCCTGTCCCCCTTACTAAAGGGGGAAAATAAAATCCATTGTTGAAGAATACTGCATAATAGGTAAATGCTAGCCAAAAAAACTGCCTAAAAAGGCAACAGATCAAAGTTTCTGATACAATAAACTGAAAAATTTTCTACCCTAATTAACTTTCTACAATTATTCCTTTTAAGCTTGGTTGCTACTATACTGTAAAAACGCTTGCTTTTTATAATTGGTAACTTTTATAGCCATTGCATCTTAGGGTTGGTCTTCACTGTGAGAGTGCTGTAGTTAATATTGTAGGGCATTTTGCTGTAAAGAGAATAAGATGATGGGAGAAGCTGGGGGGAGGGGATAAACTTGTGTCTCTCAAGAGAGTGAAATGCTATTTTTAATTCAAGAACATACCAATTCCAACGCTGAAAGAATTTGCAAAAGCCTTAGAAACCAACACACATGTGAAGAATTTTAGCCTGGCAGCCACTCGAAGCAATGATCCTGTTGCTGTTGTAAGTACTCGTGAGAACTGCTTTAAGTGGGGTGCAAGGGAAGGTAGGTTGGAAAAGCAATGGTAAGGCATTCAATTTAATCCAGTTTAAATATTCAGGGGTGAAAATTATTCCATTCTGTTACAGTGTAAAGTATGTTTTCTTTAAAAACCCTTCATTGTATCAAAGTTGGTAAATGTTTACCAGTAACTTAATATGCAGCAATGCCTGAGGTGTGTGAGGTGAGTGAGAATTCTTTTTTCCAGTCCCTTTCGCTGATTTTTCATTTTGCTAGCCTCCTTCCTTTTTTTCTTTCTTTTCTAATTGTTTAGTTCCTAGTGTTCATTCCAGTAGCTAATAGTTTATTCAAAATTAATTTACAAGAAGCACATTTGAGGACTTAAAAACACCCATAATATTTTTCAACTAACTAGAGTTTCAGTTGAAGTTGTAAAATGCCTGTTTCTGTATCTCCCTGCTACCAAAGATTGGCACAAAACATTGGTATATAAAGCATAATATCAGTAAAAATATCTAGTTTGATACAATTGAAACTAATTTATTGTCAGGTCCTGTTTTTTCTATGTTGACTTAAAGCAGTACCTTATTTAATTGCTAATAAAGAGGTAAGAAAACAAAACTAATTGTTGCCAGGACAATCCTTTGCACTTGTTTTAATTTCAAATTAGGAAAAAAAGCAACTAGTTTGAAAGACTCCCTTAAATGAACAAATGAGCATTTGAAAGCTTTGGTTTTGGGTTAATTAAAAAGTTTCTCTTCAGCAGGATGAAATCGTGTAATAAAAATCTATAGTGGCTTCTTTTCTTGGGTGTGGCTTTGTTGGATTTTTTTGTATTGTAACTTGATAGAAAACAAATTCAAAGGGTATGATTTTTCTGACAGTAAACTCAGCAGTTAGCTATTCCTGTTTTCTTCCTTTCTCAGAAATAACATCAGGTATAAAAGCGCTTTTAGCTACGTGTTGGTACTGTGCTTAGAGCTTTGAATTTTACTTCTTCCTACCAAATCTGTAGACAAAAGCATTTTGAGAGTCAGATCTCCTGTTTACAAATTAACCATATCTAATTCTCCTCTCAGTTGACTAACGCCCTTTCTTTGGCCTTTGCTTAGCAGCCTGCATTACTCATTGTGTGCTCGGAAGGTTTACAAAATGGAATTGGTCCAATATGCTAATTTCACACAATTTATATTCTGTGTAGCTTTTTGGTTTGTAACAAGAGAAAGACAGGCCTTCTCTTGACTGAATGCTATTTAAAAAGGGAATGCAGATAATGCCTGGCTCAAGACTCAGTTCAGAGTCAGCAAGTGAAAGCTTGTGAAGTTACACCTTGCGTCTCTGAACTTGCTGCTTCTAGTGGGGGTGGTTATTGCTGTGTCCTATACTTCAGCAAAATTCAAAAGTTTAATGATGCTTTCTTATATTCAAAGGCTCTTGCAGATATGCTGAGAGTAAACACAAAATTAAAAAGTTTAAACATAGAATCAAACTTCATCACTGGAGTTGGAATTCTGGCACTGGTTGATGCACTGAAAGACAATGAAACATTGACAGAGATCAAAATTGATAATCAGGTAAGTGAGGTGGTGGTGATACCATAGCTAAAACCAGCCAGTCCTAGTTGCTGGAATATTTTTAGAAGACAGCTTGTGATAAACTCTTCAAATATTTTATGTTTTATTATCTTAATACCATCAATAATTGCCCTTAAGATTGTCAGAAGCATCCAGCTGAGGTTGATTCCTGGTCACTTCCATGCTTCCTTGTGCTTTAAAATGTACAAACGTATTTTATGACCTTCTGCCTATTCCACTAACCAGAATGAAGCTGAGTGTTTATTGACTGATCTGGAGAAAGTATTCTGATCCCTTTCAGGGAGAACACACACAAGCTCTGTTGTCTTTGTGGCCTTTTGTTTTAACAGAGGCAACAACTGGGTACAGCTGCAGAAGTAGAAATTGCCAAGATGCTTGAAGAAAACACCAAGATCCTCAAATTTGGATACCATTTCACACAACAGGGACCTCGAGCCAGGGCAGCTGCAGCTATCACAAAAAACAATGATTTGGGTAAGACCTGTCAGTAGAATGACTATTAACTGAATGTGTGTGTGGCACAGGCTTTAAAGGTGTCTGGTTATTCTCCTTCTCCCTTGACAAAATCACGATAGCACAATGTTAGTAGATCAGTTTCAGGTTTCTCCTGTGCTTTACTCCTAATTTTTTTGTTGCTGCTTGATGTTCTCTATTTTGTTGCAGGGTGTTCAGGTGTATGAGCTCAGGATTTCTAGCACAGTCTAGAACAGAAGCATTCAAATTTCATGTGAGTTGAGACAAAGAGATTGGAAACAGTAGTTTTTAAACATTCAGTTGTATTCAGATAAGATTAATTTCTTCTCTAAAAGCAGTACTTGAAATTAACAGTGTAGGATGCCCTGTTCAATGGCAGTATCCCAATGTCACTGGGATTGCTTGAGCAAGGAAACTGAACGTCCTGTCATGTACAGAGGCTGGGACTGGGTCATCTCTCCCCTGATGGTTCTGTTCATGCACAAGTACCATCCATGCCTCTTATAGGTAGCTGATAGCAGTAGCATCTTTGTTTGCTGCAGTCAGGTTTGTTGGAGCTTGTCTGTTAGAATCCTAATTAAATGGATCAGCAGAAAATTGGTTAATAACACAGCACATGAATGGAAATCATTTGTATAATAATGTCAGATACTTGAACTACAAAATAATGACCATCTATTTAAACAGAATTGCATTTTAAAACTCTGGTTCATTAAATCTTTTGGCTTTAGATGCTTTGTGGTGGCCTCTCATGAGTGTGAAAATGGTCCAGGCAGTTTAGGAGTAGTAGCTGTAATTAAGGAATATATTAGCGGGAATGACATAGGAAATTGGAATTTGGTTCAAAGACCTGATTCTCCTCTGAATAAAGGTTAAAGTGGAGGAGAACAGCTCTGGAAGATACAGAGGAGTAACTAGAACAGAGCACAGAGACATAAGAAAGGCACTCAGACACTGCATATCTATTTCTCAAAACAGATTCTAAACCAGTGGGGCTTTTTGTCATAATGCTTCAGGTGTTTCACTACTCTCTAAGGTTTCTCCTCTCACTAGTTCTCTTTTTAGTGCTTGACTGTTGGAAATCTATGTTTCTATTGATATCTTGCCTTTTTTCCTTTGCTTTCTTAGTCTGGAGTATGCAAGTAAAAGTTTCTGCAGATACTTTTTCATCTCTCCAGCCCTGAAGCTACAGAGAAGGTTACTCTGAATACCCACTTGGGTATTGAGCACGGAAACCAAGATGTTCCAAGTTTCTCATTTCTGTCTTTGTACGTTTCTTCTAAAAAAAAAAAAAACTGTATCTTTTCCTTTTTCTTTGCTCACACTGTGTTGTACCACTTCCCTGTTCTTTGTCTGTGTACATGGTGCTTTTAACTGCATGACTGGAGAAGTCTAGGGCTGGAAGTTCTTTTCATCTGTTCTTGCAGTTTGATGAAAGCACATATGAACAACTTCTCCCACCTACTTTCCAGTGAGTCGATTTCAAAACAGAATCAATTTCTTCTTCTATAGATGTGCTTGCTGGAATTTTTTTAACAAAATTGAGATGTTCTATATATTTTCTAAGACCTTTAGCATCATTTGTTTTGTCTGCACAGAAAAGAAAAACACTATTTGATAGTGTTAAAAAAAAAATCAAAAATAATACAAATGTTGAGGGAAACTCCAGTCATTCAGTCAATCTTGCATATTCTCAAGTTGAAATAGCATGTGAGCTTTTAATTATTTCATTCACAAAATTTTATTGGTCTTGCATTTTCTGAAAATTTAATGTTTTTATTAATAAATGGAAGGTTTTAGGCTATTGATTGTAACCATCTGTTTGTATAAATGGTGTTAGATGTACTGTGAAACACTTGTACTGTTTCTTTTGAAGCCATGTAGACTAAATTCGCCACTAAGAAACTGCAAAAACTGTAAAAAAAAGAGTACTGGCTAAATCTGCTTACCAGGTGTAAGATGATTAATGCTTCCCACAAGTCCTTCCTTGCAAATATTTGCAACTGTTTGTGAATAAGCCAATAAGCTCAGCTTATTTGCTTAAAATGCTGTATAATACTAAGCGTTGTTACCTTAATTTGTGGTACTTCATGTGACAAAGTAACTGTTTATGTTATAGCAATACAAAAAACAGTTAAAATGCTAATATAGCAAACCTTTTTTTGTCTCTCTTGTTCCAGTTCGCAAGAGAAGGGTCGAAGGAGACAATTAGCAAAGCTGATGTCAAAACTGTGGAGTCGGCACGGTCAGCACCGTGGGCTTTGGCAATCTTGGACTACATTGACCTGGGTTAGAAGGGAAAAGACTGGAAACCCCATTCCTTAAAGCAAAGCAATAGAATCTCCTGCTGGTCTGCAGCACGGTTTTTGGATGGAGACACAGTAACTGCGCCAGTCTCTGTACCATAGTTTTTATTGGGTTTTTATAAGAACTTTTTTGTATTTCAAGACTTTGGCTGTGCTTTCTACTAAAAATATAATTGCAAATCAACGGTATAATTGTCTGTAGTCAAAGAATGGGACATTTAAGAGCATTGGGCAGATAATGACCCAACTGAAATGTTTGTAAGAAAATCTGGGGTGCGTATTTACGTGGAGGGGTGTGTATATTCCTGAAGACAATGTGTTAGTGATAAGGGATTCTTCACCCAACAGCTGGACTCGTTGTGTAGAGCTGTTCAGCTTTGTTCATATGCACTGAAATCTTTCACAGCAATGTTGTTTGTAATTCTACTGTTTTGTTTTTTATTAGTTCTTGATACTGTGATCAAGTTCAAAGACATCCTTTTAAGCCAAACAAAAATAAATTGGCTAAGGACTTCTCCCAAGAGATTAGAGGGACTAATACAAAAGCGGAAGCCTTGCAAACAAAAAAAATTAAGAGCCTTGCAAAGTGAGAGTTTTTCTGTTACACCTAAATCCTTAAAGTGCTTTTCAAAAGATCCCATAACTGTGTCTTGCTCTGTATCTAAACTGGATACATTTTTAGACTGATTTCATGTGTTCATCACCATTATTTAGTTTATATTCTTTGTTTAAAAATTTTTATCTGCATTCATAAGTATCGGTTTCTCTAGACATAGCAGACATTTGTATTTTAAATTCTGCATAACTGTACAGGAAAAGCAGCCTTAACTGTAGACCACTGACCTAATTAAACTATTTGTACTTCATACAAATCTAACAGCTTTTAATAATGAAGTAAAACACTTTTAAGAAAGGGTTTTTCCATTCTCTATGTCTTGATGTTGAAACACTACCTAAGACATGCAAAAACTAACCAATATGTAGTGTAAAATGTCTGTGGTGTAGTCATTATTAAAGTGTTTAAAGCTCTATAAGCAAACTAATAAGGCAACAAGAATCACTTCAACTTCTGTACATAATCACAGTACACTTCTTTGAAATACAAAAATCTAGAGGCTTTTTGGTGTAGGCCTGTTTGGACTGTCTTGTACTAGTTTGCTTTGAGATCACAAAAATGTCCTAAAGGACTGCTTGGCTGTATTTATAGCAACAGAGAATTCAACTGACAACTGTTTTCATCCAAAGATCATAATGGGGTGAGCATTCATTTGTAGAAAACATATTGGGCTGAGATTTTTGCATCAGGTTCTGTATCTATAAAAACTAAACAGAGCAAGTCTCTGACACTGTGCCCAGGTTGTAATTTGCTGCAAATCTTGTTTTGGATCTTTAAAGACAGACTTTATTCCAGAGGTGTCTTCAAATTTTACTGCAATTGTACAGAGAATTTTGAACTATAGTGTCTTCAATGAGGATGTATATAAGTGCTTTATACTTGTGGCAGAACTTTTTTTCCCCCCTATTTCCAAATCAGCCTTTTATTAGAGTTACAAATAAATATGTGCTCTGAAAACCAAGTTGGAATTAATTCAGTTAAAACCAAAGACTACACCTACTCTAACCTCACAACAACACTGTAAGTGTTCTGATCAGTAATAAAAAGGGCTTATTTTTGTTTGGGCTTTTGTAAATTTTCAAGAAATTTTTAGATTTTGAAATAAACTTTGAAATAGTTCAATACAATATGCATACAGTCACAAGCTGTGTCTTTGTACAGACAGTGCTGTATAAACATGGCCAAAGCATATAATGTTCTGAATTGCCTAAAGCTGTACTTTACTTTTTCTTTGCTAGGCACCATAATCATTTTATGTCAAAAACCAGGCTGTAATGTCTTCCTTCATTTGTTGAAGGGCTGCATGTTCACAGAATCTGTTCACGTGTTGGGAGTCTATGATGACTTTTTTTATCACTACCTAACGAGATTAGGCAGTTATCTCCTATTTGAAAATGAAGGAGAAAATTGAAAGGCTGGATTATGAAAATTATAGCCCAAGTCCCCTTCTTACTTTTGCTAAATCAAGTTTGGCTGTTTAATTATTTATATTACAATCAAAGGCAGGGCCTTTTATGTTGCAGCTCCCAAGTGTCCTGTGACAGATGATAGTATTGGACCCTAATAAACTGTTTAGATGTGTAGACAGCAGCTAAAAATTTGACTGCTTGTTGACTTTCAGGACAGATACCTGACAGACTGGGCATGGAAAACTGTTTTTTTCAACCAGAGGGGTTTAATCATCCAAATTATTGCAGGACCTTTGGCATGGTGCATGGAACAGTTAACACAGTCACTTTTGTGCCTGCAGTGTGCATCCTTTTTGGAATAAATTAAGAAATTCAGTCTGTAGCCAGGAATCTTCAAAAGTCTCAAAAAACAGGTGAACACTGATGTAATGCCATCAGATGTGGTGAGATCCTGTGTATGACTTCATTGATTGTGAGTGCAGGAGTGGTATTACTTTGATAACCAGTTATCATAAACACAAGGTCTTTTTTCTAAAAGAGATACTGTTTCCTTACTGATTATTTTTCAGGCTTAATGCATGACCAAATCAAATGGCCACATATGTTGATTCTGTTGGTTCCAAGCTAAGCATGGAAATATAACCTGTATTTCAGAGCAATTACCTATTTACTCTTGTATTTTAAAGAAATAGCCTCATTCTCTCTACAGCGTAATCCTGCGTTTGTAAGCTACAAACGAGCAATTCAACTTAAATTTCCATTGGGGAAACATGTATTGAGTATTTTAGCATATCAGCACTGTATGCTGTCAGATTGTAAAACAGTTACTAAGTTTTGGATGATTAAAGTACTGTATTCTTCTTGTGGCTTCGGGGTTTTGTTCGTTTGCTTTTTTTTAATAGCGCACTGACTTGCTTGAGCCCCTTGTGTTTATATCAAAGCACTTTCCGTCTCCAGCAGGGCAGCGAGTTCCCAAGCGGCACTGAGGGGAGGCCGGGCTGGCGCTGGGGGCCGGTTCCCCTCAGCACGGGGCGGGAGCGGCGGGAGCGGCGCCGCCACAACGGCACCTGTGCGGCCCGGGCGAGCGGGGGCCGGGGGGAGACGTGAGCGCGGCTGCGTTGTGCGGGGCGCTGCGGCCGCGCCNTCTGTCTCTCCCTCCCTCCCTCCCTCCCTCCCTCCGCCCGGGGTGTCTCCGCCGCGGATCGTGCCGCCCGCCCCGCCCCGCCTCTGCCGCCGCCCCCGGGTGCGGGCGGGAGCGAGGGAGGGAGGGAGCGGGGCGTGCGGCGCGGATCCGCGGGCCGAGGGGTCGGTGCCTGTAGGGGAGGTTGTTCGGCTGTAGCCGAGTTCTGGAAACGGTGAAACACCTTCAGGTTTAAGTCCCTGGCGTTTTCAAAATTCTTGTCCCCGTTCCTGTAAATTACTTTTCAATGCAGGTGTTCTTTTATTTTGTTGTTTGGTACCGCATTCACCAGCCTCGGCACTGAGGAGTAGCTCCATTGTCATTAACCTCCCTGGGTAGATGACTTGGATTAAATACAGAGTGACAGTTTTGGGTTTGTAGTATCTCATAAGCCACGTCTGTATAGTAACTTGTTTAAGCTCTCACTGTATCAATTGTTATCTTCGTTCATGCAATTCCCTATTCCTTCTACAATTTTAGAGTCTTAGATCACAGCTTGTGGTTTAAAACTTAATGTGACATTCATCGTTTTTCACTGTGCCTTTCTTTGGCTGAGCCTTTATTAGCAGACATTCTATTTTACTGTTGTCGATAACTTTTGTTGGACTTGCCTACAGTTCTGTGTAGGTTCTCCTTCTGGGGTTTGGGTTGGGTTTTTGGGGGGGGTTGTTAAAGCAATGCACATTATCTCGTGGGCATCCTGGCCGGGGCATCCTGACTTGAGAGGGCGGTGTTTGTTTTGCAGATTCCGATTCTGGATCTGATTCGGATTCTGACCAGGAAAATGCTGGCTCTGGGAGCAATGCTTCTGGTAGCGACAGTGACCAGGACGATGACAGGGAGGCAATAAAACCCAGTAACAAGGAGTTATTTGGAGATGACAGTGAGGATGAAGGGGCATCCCATCACTCAGGGAGCGACAACCACTCGGAGAGATCCTACAATCGCTCCGAGGCTTCGGGGCACTCTGAGCACGAGGACAATGAGCAGTCAGATGGGGACCAGCACAGCGCTTCAGAGGCTGCTCACGATGATGATGAGGATGATCATGATCACGGCTCTGATGAAGGCAGCCATCATTCAGAGGGAGATGGTTCTGAAAAAGCACACTCAGAGGATGAGAAGTGGGGCAAGGAGGACAAAAGTGATCAGTCAGATGATGAGGAGAGGCAGCAGAACTCTGAGGATGAGGAGAGACAGCAGAACTCTGATGATGAGGAAAAAGTGCAGAACTCAGATGAAGATGAAAGGCCACAGGTGTCTGATGATGAGGAAAGACTCCAGAACTCAGATGAAGAGAAAATGCAGAACTCTGATGATGAGGAGAGGCCACAGGCCTCGGATGAGGAGAAGATGCAGAACTCAGATGATGATGAAAGGGCCCAGCGGTCTGACGAGGAGAAGATTCAGAACTCTGATGATGAGGAAAGGGCCCAGCACTCCGATGAAGAGGAGCAAGAGCACAAATCTGGTAGGACTGAATACAGGAATAATGACTTGCTGCTGGTTTGGTCTCTCTTTATTGTTTTGTTTATATTGGTCTGAAAAGACTGAAACTTTAGTGTAAAGGTGTTAATCATGTAGCTTTTAACTATAGTCATCTTTGTAGTTTTTTTTTTTTTTTATGCAGCACTTTTAGAGCTTATTAATTCAGAGGAATTTTAAAATTTGTGGACCAAAATTTTTATTTTGCTGAGAATAATTATGCTCCTTAGTAGAGTCTGCAAGGGGCAGCGATAGCGAGGATGAAGTTCTGCGAATGAAGCGAAAGAAACCAATTGCATCAGATTCAGAAGCAGAGAGTGACACAGAAGGGCAGAAAGGTAAATGGTGGGGGGGTTTTGTGGGGTTTTGGTTCCTTTAACCCTCCCCTTGAGCATGCCGTTCATCAGCTACAGGGTTTGATAGAATTAGTAGCATTTACTGCATGGTGCCATGGAAATAACAAAACAGCCATGAGGAATTCTGTGTGGGAGCTACACACTGTATTCCTGCTCCTCCTCTCCAGTTAGCTTTGTCAGGTTTTCTCTTCTGTGAATGTTCTTTCATGCATTTTTACTGAAGGATGTTAAAATAGGGTTCTTTTAATCAGAGCAGCCCAGGGAACCTGTACTGGTTTTTGTAATGGTTTAGCTGGCTGAGAAAGAGGTTTTTATTTTCTGAGAAGTGAAACCTCCAAAAAATGTCATGAAGTTTGTGCTGATTTCTGTTCAGTTACTTGAATAAGGATTATCTTATACTGTTCTATTGCCGTTTTTCAGCTAGATTTCCTTATTTGATAAAGCTTTCCCAGAAAAACATACCTTGAATCCTTAGCTTAAAAATATATGGCAAAAGTATTTTTCAGGATAAGTGAATAATGTGTGCTTCATAAATGCTTGCAGCTTTAACCTTTGTAGGTGATTTGAAGTGTTAATGACAGGGATATGTTAATCTTTTCTGTGAGTGTTCTTGCATTAGGGCTGTGTGTGCACATATATATGTGGTTTTAAATCATAATGTTTCTGTTAAAGAGCATGCAGATGTCATGGATCTGTTTGGAGGTGCTGATGACATTTCCTCAGGGAGTGATGGAGAAGACAAGCCACCGACCCCAGGACAGCCCATTGTGAGTAGACTTGGCTTTTGAGGTAACTAACATGCCATTCCACTCTGAAATGCAGAACACCAATTTGGTTCGGTAATATTTTAGTGGAAAAAAAAGAGTAGTGACGTTACAGATAATTTTGCCCCAGCTGAAAGAATTTATCTGCCTTCCCCCATCACTGCTTCAGTTTTTGTACTTGGAAGAAATGTAAGGAATAGTTTTGATTGCTGCCAAGTGAAATAAAAAGCCATAGCTGCCTTTGGTACCTTATTGCAGCTATTTGAGAAATATTTTCATTTTGATTATAATTTTTCATCTTTTCTTGTTAATAGATAAAAATACCTTCTTTAATCCTGCAGAAATTGTCCCCCATAGAGTCTCCAGTGCTCAGCTGAAACTTTGTTGGCTCCTTTGCTGTTCTTTACTGTCTTTGGTCTCTTGAGTTTGCACTGGTATTTGAAGTCACTTTAAGTGGTCCATGAAAATGCCAAATTGAATTGCTTTCAGTGAAAATGTCTGAATTCTTTTATCCAAAACTTCCTGATACCTTTGTGCATATGGATGACTTTTCTTTAAGCAAAATGTGCTTATTAGAGTAGTAGTAGCCAGATAGGCTTTTGTCACTTATTCTCCTATTCTTTATTTTCATTAGGATGAGAATGGACTGAGTCAAGAACAGCAGGAAGAAGAGCCCATTCCAGAGACCAGAATAGAGGTGGAAATACCAAAAGTAAACACAGACTTGGGTAATGATTTGTATTTTGTGAAGCTGCCCAACTTCCTCAGTGTGGAGCCCAGGTAAGTGCACATTAAATACATTATTGATAAGGTTTTCTTAGTGTTCCCCTATATAGTTTTTGTTTAGTAATGCAGTTAAGTGTGTTTGTCCTATTTAAAGGTGTTGACATTAGGATGCATACTTTTGGTTGTGATTAGTCAATGGTAATAGCTGTCATTTTCTAATCAGTTAGTTTTATTATGAAGTTGGGTTCCAGTTTGATTGAATAATATTTTGTCTGTAAAAACCAAACAAAAACGTGATTTACTTGAAAGCACATGCTATCAGTTGAATTTTAAGCATAAGTTCAGGCTCTCAGGGATGTGAAAGGCAAATGCACAGGACCTTTATGCACTTTTCAGTGAATAAAATCAGCATTTCAAAATTTCGAATAAGGCCTTTTCTATTTGTGTGTGCTAAATGTGCGATTTAACCTACCGAGAGGGTGGGTATTTGTTTTCCTATTCACCTAACCCCGACTGAAGACATTTACTGGAGTGCATGAGGAGCAGCAAAATAAATTACTAGTTTGTGACGTTAGGTGAGGCCCTACAGGCCTCCTCAGCACTTGCAGCACAGTGCTGTTAGATGTGAGTGTTATCTACGCTGCCGTCTCGCACGGTTCCCAGGGTGCACCGGTAGCTGGCGGCACAGCCTGCTTTGTGTCACACCTCAGCTCAGTTCTCCCTGGCTTTGGGCTGCAGGCTGTTTCAGGGCAGAGCTGTCCAACATCTGGCTGGTGGCTGTGAGCAGGGAGAGAAGCCCTGACGATCTTTGGGGGTCAGACAGGACTGAAAAGAGAATTGTGCAGTAGCAGAGCGTGTTTGTCGCTTTTCCCTTGCAGCAGCCTGGGAACTGTTAGGAAGGTTAGGGAAAGGGTTCCCCCCAGTCACTCCCATCAGTCACTGGATTTTTTGAAGGAAGAGAGGAAAAACAATCTCATCTTCCTTTCTTTCATTGGTTTTGAGATTGAAATAAAAACAAACAACCAACCCTAAAGATTGTGCTCTTAGAAAATCCCCAATTCACCTCATTTAGAAAATATTTATTTAATTTTATTTTCTCTGTATGATGTTGTGTATTTTTTGTTCCACACTTAACCCTGACCTCATCATGCTGATACTAAGGGAACAGCATTTTCTGAGGCAGACTTGCTTTCTTCAGCTGGAACATGTAGAGGGTGTGAATGTTAGCCTGTAACTGATGGTAGAGAGGACCCCCCCAGACGGGAATCAGTGCAGTGAATTTCCTGGCTGCAGAAAGGGCTGTCCCATGCTGCAGTGCCTGCTGTTGTGGGCAGGGAATAATTTAAACCTCTCAAGCACCTGTTAACTTCACAACTCTAAAATAATCTTGATTTAATCTGCTTGGAAGAATAAAGAATATATTGTAAAATTTGTTGCAGACCTTTTGATCCCCAGTATTATGAAGATGAATTTGAAGATGAGGAGATGCTTGATGAAGAGGGTAGAACTAGGTTAAAACTCAAGGTAAAATGTTAATTTTCTTTTTTACACTTAATTTTCTATTTTACACTTAATTTTCTTTTTGACACTTTTACACACACAATTTGTCTTTTACACTCACCTAGGCAGTTTTCTTCAAAGTCTATTTCAGATCTTTTAGAATGGTGTTCTGAGTTTTCAGATCATGAAAGTGTGGGCACTGAGGAAAGTTGATCCATTTTAGCAGTAATTTTTTTAAAAGCTTGACAGCTGCATTTCACCTATAAAAGCAATACTTTCACCTTTATTTCTTTGCATCATGCCACAAATTATCAAACCTTTCTAACTACAATTCTTGACTTACACAGAGTGTATTTGACCACAGTATCCTTTACTATGAGCTAGAAAAACTTTTGGTTTTTCCCCCCCACAGGTAGAAAACACAATACGATGGCGGATGCGACGAGATGAGGAAGGGAACGAGATCAGAGAAAGTAATGCACGGATAGTGAAATGGTCAGATGGAAGGTTAGTTTGCACTCTGCTTTTGAAGTAGTGCAGTTGTTCTTGCAGTGACATGCAAAATTGGAAGGTCAGCAAACTTCGGCATCAGTTCTGCACAGTGCAAATTATTCTAGTCTCACTGCTTTGAAAGGTTTGTGCTCTGCTCAGTTTGGATTGAAATATAATTATTGGCTAGATATAAAAAGGAAACATGAAGGCTTTCTCCATTTAGAAATGGTACAAAAATGGACTGCAATGGCTTTATCAAGTAACTGATGTGGGAATCTCTTTCAAGCATGTCCCTCCACTTGGGCAATGAGGTCTTTGACGTGTACAAGGCGCCGCTACAAGGAGATCACAACCATTTGTTCATCAGGCAAGGGACAGGTCTGCAAGGACAGGCTGTGTTCAAGACAAAGTTAACCTTCAGGTAAACGTGCTGCTCTATATCAAATGTTGATACTAGTTTTGCAATTAAGTGTTGTAACTGGTATATAAAGATTAGATATGCCAGTTTGTAAAGCTTGAGAGCTTTGCTTTTTAATAAGTGTTTTATTTTCCAAACTCAGTTTTTCAGTAAGATTTGTCCTACATTAGGTGTCCAGGTTGGGAAGGTTAATGTGCCGTTTCCTGCGTTATATAGGCTTACATACAGGTTTTACATATATATATATATATATATATATGTGTTTTGATGTGAATTTTTATGTGCAAGTCCTCATTTGAGTCAGAAAAAATATTGCTGTTCCCTGAAGTTAATCTTCTGTCTGATACGCAGTTGCTATCAAGATGGCAACTTCTTCTTGAGATACTGATGTAACTGTGAGGACAGATGTTTAGGTTGATGTGGGTCAAAGGTTGTAGGATTGTAGAATCATTAGTGTTAAAAAAGACCTCAGAAATCTTTGAGTCCAACTATTAATGGTTGGACTGGTGATTTTACCAAGAGAAGACTTGATGTCTCCAGTAGCTGTTACCGTGCACATAAATACTTTTTAGAAAGGGGTGATGCTTTTACTTTTGTGCAGATGAATCTCTGAAATCTCATGTATGCTGGCCCTTCCATTGTCTTTTGAAAATTGTGATGTTCCTTAAAGAAGTTTTTAACCCCCAGCACTTTTTTACCAGGCCACACTCTACAGACAGTGCCACTCACAGGAAGATGACTCTGTCTCTGGCAGACAGATGTTCAAAGACCCAGAAAATTCGTATTTTGCCAATGGCAGGTCGTGATCCAGAGTCTCAGCGCACAGAAATGATTAAGGTACTGCGGCGTGGAACTCTCTGATCTGTTGATTTGGTTTAAAATATCACAGCTGTAATACAGCTGGACATTTTGGAACATTTTATGATTTATGAAAAACAATAATGTTTTGAAGTTTTAAGCAAGAGTTACAAGCCATGGGTGTGGTTTGCTTAACCTTACAGATGGCAGAACAATAAGAATATTTGCAGCCTTTACACTGCTGTGAAATTATCTCAAAAGCTACAGTAGAATATGAGGTGCTCTTGAGATGGTTTGGGGTTTTTTTTTCTCCCTCAGTATATTGCTTCTTTTTTTGGTCAGAAAGAAGAGGAGAGGTTAAGAGCTTCCATCCGCAGGGAGTCGCAGCAGCGCAGGATGCGGGAGAAGCAGCACCAGCGCGGTCTCAGTGCCAGTTACCTGGAGCCCGACCGCTACGATGAGGAGGATGAGGGAGATGATGCAATCAGTCTGGCAGCTATCAAAAACAGATACAAAGGTGGCATCAGAGGTAATCATAAACCTTAACAGCATGTCATTAAGGCCTGTGTGATTCAGGTTGATCTCACAGGAGAGTCCTGGTAAGATAGGATTTGCCAGTTCATTTGATACATGAAGAGTCGTTAATTCATTATAGGTTTGTATGTCTTTATTTTCTTTACTCTGGACATAGATTCTGCAAACATTTTGTGGAACTAAATGTAAGACATTTTTAATATTCTCTCTTCCTCACCTGTTTCAGATAAATGTAAATATTTGTATTTTGGGTTTTTTTTCTGGAATGTGCAGAGGAACGTGCTAGAATTTACTCTTCTGACAGTGATGAAGGCTCAGATGAAGATAAAACCCAAAGACTACTCAAGGCAAAGAAACTTAATAGTGATGAGGTAAGAAAAGAACTTTGTTCATTGCTCATTTTTAATGAGAAACATTTCCTTCACTAAATCTAGTGTTTAAACCTTGGACTTCTGTGGTTTCATTTGTGCTGTGATGAATGTGTTATTTGACTTGGCTTGCTTTCCATGGTAATTAATCACCAATTTCTTATGCGCTGCATTAGTTCACAGACCTGAGTGATTCCCGGAGGAGGACACTATTGTTATTGCTGATTTAAAGATGGAAAAATTTATGCAGCGTTATGTAAAATGACTTTACCAAAATTATGCAAGGAGTAAGAAGACTTAATATTGGAATCCTGCTGCAGTGTTGTCTAAGTTACAGGGTCCTCTCCTGTTTATTGTGGAAACAGTGGAAGCATTTTCACATAGTATTTCTGCTCTTTTTAAATAGAGGAGTTAAAAAACTGAGTTAAAAAGAATTAATGTCCATTGCTAAACATACATTTTCCATCACCCCAGTATCTTCTGAACCATTCATTCATTCAAATGATTGAATTAACTGTTAGCTGCAGCAGTAGTGCTATTTCCTCATCTAAAATGGTGTTTTATTGGTTTGTAATTTATGGCTTCTGGGTCTTATTAAAGGAGTCTTTGTGTGTACTGCATTTGAGGTTTATCAAGTCATGTCACTGCTTATACACACTGCAGTGTTACACAAGGAGTAAGCTGCTCCCATTTTCATTTCTCTACTCTGTTTCCTGTGAAATCCCTGGGAGGCCTCACTTCCCAGCCCCTTGGGTATTTGGTGTGTGCAGGTTCTTGCTGCTGTGACACTCCTCTTACAGAGCCGGCTGAGTTACGCACACTAACGGGCGTTTTAATGTGAAGTGGAAGTAAAAATTCATTTTATCTTCTAAAGACATAGATTCTGGCTTTTTATTATGCATTAGGAAAATTTAATATTTCAGAAAATGGAACAGCAGTATGAGTCATGTAGACAAAACTGTAATTCTGTGAGCTCTGCAAGTGTTTCTTAGTAGAAATTGAATTAAGACACTACTAGGTGTGTTAGTTCATGATACAGCAGTGTGGAGATGTGGCAATTCCATTCTCTCAGAAGAAGAGGTCTAATCAGCAGCATTTCTTTGCTGCTTGAGGAGCAGTAGCCTCCATTTTAAATGCAGTGACTTGAAGGTAATGCTCCTCTCAGGGCCACGGAGTGGTGCTGCGGTGCCACCTAAAACCCCAGTGCTGCTCGAGTTCTTGCGTTCAGTCCCCGCAGGGAAGTGTGGTGCTCAGTGCATGCCCACACGTGTGAAACCCTGCCTTCCCTGCACCCTCCCTTGCTTTCTGTGCTCTCAGCCAACAACGCAGTGCTAACTTTTGTTCTGATAACGATTTGTTACTATTGCTGAAAATGTCAGTCTATTATTAATACACTTTATCACCACACAGCAAGTCGTTTCGCTGTTGCTGCAGTTAATGGGGATATTCTGCTGAACAGGAAGATGACTCATTGAACAATAGCCCAGCTAGATTACAAGAGAATGTTTGTTCTGAGGAAGAAGCTATCATTGAGATTCCCACCCCTGCTAATTTCTGTTTTCCATGCTTAAAGTTCCTTCCTAACTGAGATTCTCCTGGTATTTACTTAATACGTTAATATAGAATAAAATGGGTTTGGATAAATAATTGTTTATCAGAGCTCTGAAACTGAAGTTCTGGAACTCTTTCCTCCTTAAAATTCCAGCAAATTGCTTTAAAAAAAAAGAACAAAAAAAAGCCCAACAAAAACACCAAACCCACACTTCCAAAACCAACAAATGGAAAAAGGGATGAGGTTACCTAGACTTGAGAGTATTTTAAAAGATACTTTTCCTTTTCAACAATAGTCGAGTTACCACTTGTTCTTCATGTCACAATTGATGAGTTTTGCATGAACAACTCGTGATTTAAAATGTTGTTTGGAAGGATGATTCAAACTGAACTGGTGTAAGTGTGCATGGAGTAAAAATCAACCTGTTGACTCCATATTCAGGGACTAAAAACTGAATGTCCACCCTGTAGAAGTCATTACAGTATTGCTTGTAAGGAGGTAATTAATTCAGTGATTTGAGTAATAAACTAGTCATAAACTAGATAGTCATAAACTATCAACTACTGTATTTCTTGGACTGTAAACTGGTGTTGATTCTGAGGGCCAGTGGTGTCTTCTAATTTTTTTTCTTTATGCCAGACAGTGGTTAGTTTAGTTTTGTTTTCCTAATGAACAAAATGCCTACCCATTTTCTGAATTTCTTCTTTGCTTCTGATTCAGGGCATACAAGTATAAATAGTCTGAAAACTTAGCAAAGCCCCAGCGGGTGCGTGAAAGGAATGTGTCTCTATGCTGGAAAATTCACTGTGAATTCGGGGAGGTATCCATGCTCATGAGGCTTGCTGAGAGTGCCCTGCACATGCTGTAAATGCAGATAATAGCAGAGACTCTGATCCCACAGCTCAGGCAGAGCAGATGTGGCTGCAGGGCCATGGAGGTGACGGAGCTGCAGCTTCCCAGACCCTCCCAGGCTGGGCTTGGGCACTGGGAGCAGCGATGGAGCCACTGCAGCCACTCGAGTGCTGAGGTTAAGGACTGCCGCAAAAGCAGTCCTGCTGCACATAGCACAAAATGGAAGAGCTAGAACTAGTAATTTTGCTTTTCTTTTGAGGTCTTTTTGTTGTTCTTCTGTGTTTTTTCTATTTTAGCTTGAAATATGGTGGTTTATTTTTGTCCTTTTTTGCCTTTAGGAAGGTGAACCTTCTGGAAAGAGAAAAGCAGATGATGATGACAAAGCAAGTAAGAAGCCTAAGAAATACGTGATCAGTGATGAAGAAGAAGAAGATGATGATTAATATTAAGGAAGCGCAGCAGTTGATCTTTTTTTGTTGTCGTTTTTTCTATATATATGTTTATATATATTGTACAGTTCTGTTAGAGCAGAGATGTAAGTAACCATAAGGGGCTTATTTTGATAAAGGAAAATTCCCAAGTCTGCGTTTCCAGTGTGAATAAAGTTTTTTTGACTTCCTTTGACTCTTAAGGGTTTTGTCTCATTGCAGCAAATGTTGCACCAAGGATCATCACAATGCTAACTTTTTTCTTGCACAGTGCATTTAAGTTTTGGGAATTGTAGTAGCTGGTTAACAAGTGAATTGGTCAGAAACTTTTATTGAGTTCATTAGGAGAAGCCAGGCTAATCTCTGCAGAACACTTAAATGAAAAGTGTGCCTGACAAGGGTATGGTGGCACAGCTTGCTGTCTGTGTGGAAGGGTTGGAAGAACATACAGTACAACTTGTTTTTTCCCTAAATATTCCTTATTTCCTGTTTACTGGAGAGTACATTACTATGCTGGTATATTTTGCTGACTAAAAATATTTCTTGCCATATTTGAGTAAATCATTTTAACTGCATGAACTTCACAGTTAACTGATCACATAAGACATTTATTTTTCATGCATTGAAACCCAGAATGAACACCTGCATCTTGCCTGAGCAGCAATAATGGTAATAATAATAATAGTAATAGTAATAATAATTGTCAGGTGCTAGTGATGTAAATGTCAAAGTAAAGACATTTATTTCAACAAAACAAAGACCTTTCTGCCAGCAGAGCTGAAAATCTGCTTTAAATGGTGAAATGAATCACAGTGCAAAAAATATAACGTGACAATAGTGTCTCAGAATCTCATGTATTTCTTGTGGTGCCATTTCCTCTTTTTTTATAAATTACTTTGTTTAGCTGGGTTGTCACTGGATAAGAATGTTCTGGACAGAACTTGCTGCTCTTTCACTTTTTCTGAGCACCTTATTTGATGATGCAATACCAGCTGTAAAACAGTAGAAGAAATACTGAACTTTTTCACACTTGCTTTCAGAGGTGAAATATCCCTGGTGTAGTTTCTCTCACTGGTGAGAGAGCGTTCATATATTACCTGTGCTGCTTTTTTGGCTGACTTTTCACACAGTCCTGCAGAGCCTGAATGTGACCTGAAGTTGAGAAAGCGTAAGTGGCTGAACTCCCCTCTAAACAGAACCATTGAGTGATGCCATGCACAGTTCATGATGTGGATTTGTGTCACATAATTGAAATAAAGTAGCTGGTAGTTATGGAGGAGGGGCTGGTCCCCACCTCTCTCCTACCCAGCTGAATTTGGCTTTTTCTAAAACAGAAGGGTGAAAGTGCCTCATAGTGAGCGTTTTGCTTGTGACATTCCCTGGTTCTTTCAGTTACAGCTTTCAACCTGGGCATCTTGCTTTTGTCATCTTGAATTAGGATAGTTATTTTGTCACTATAAATAGTTCTAGAATATAAATAGATATTTGTTTGCTACAATACCCCCTTTTCTCCTGCCTGGAAGGCACAGGGAGCGTTCTGGCTGCAGCAGCACAGAGCTCTGCATGTGTTAATATATTCTGCTGAGCAGCTGACTGCAGTGGAGACTGCAAGCAAGAAAACAAAGTGAAAAAATTCAGCTTGAAAGTCTGAGTGCCTGAGAAACTTATTTTTTTTTTTTCTATTATTGTTATCTAAGAGTTTCTGTGCCTCTTTAATGTGCAGATAAAGTCCTCCATCTGCTGGAATTTTGACCCTGTAATCCTCTTAGTTTAGACCTCTGCTGGGAGACTGGTTCCTTACATGAGGTTACCTGCTCTCCATTGGTAACCTTCTCAGGGAGAAGCCAGCTCTTTAGGAAGGGACTCATTGTATACGGATGTAACATACTGTACTTTCACATAAAAGCCTCCCAGATACCTCTTAAACAACAAATTTGGCATATGGAAACACAGCACCATTTCCCTGGTAATGTGTTCACTTTTACATCAGTTTAATGAAAATGTTGGCTGTTTTTATTTTTGCTGTACTTCTAAGAGTGGAAGTGTTTTAATCACTTTCATAAGTTTGATGCTGACTAAGCCTTTACTAGGTAAGTGGTCCACTTTAGCTTCCAAAAATGAGGCTTTTTGTGGATTACAAAGATGAAAAGAAGTAATTTTTTACACTGTCGTCTTGTACATTGCTCTTTTAAAGACTTATTTAAATGTGGACTTTTAGAAAGTGTTTTCTCAGCTTAAATTGGTTTAACAGTCATCTTGTAATTAAAGTCACTTGAATGATCTTGGCTTTCTCCCCACTGTTTTTTTAGTTGTGGGTCTAATGTGTAGTTTTATTTAACTCAAAGTCAGTTTTTGCTCTCCCTTTTCCCAGCCTGCCAGTCTGCCTGTTGATGGAATGAAGGTGTATACAGCCTGTTGTAGTGCCTGGTGAGTATTTGTGGTAGGTTGGTAAAAGATTTAGGTTTATGCACAGTGACAAGAGAGCTCAGCCCTGAGCTCTCGCTATGAAAGCAAAACACTTGTTTCAGGTAGGAGGGGTGGGTCAGATTCCCTGAGGAAATAGAATTTCTTTTGTCTAAGTAGGATGTGCAAATGAGGCTTTCTTGGGAAGAAAGACAAATATCTCCAGTGGAACGTACAGGAATGCATTACTAGGTGTTCTCTAAAGCGATCAGGACAAGCTGCTCTTTATTTCAGCACTCGGTGCAGTGAGCAGTGTGCAGCTACAGGCTGCTCGCTGTCAGTGCTCATCTCGTCTGCACTGAAACTTCCAAAAGTCTGCCCAACAAGCCAGGAAGAAGCAATAGAGCTGCCACAGGGGCAGGTTTGAATAGGGCCTGTCCGAGCCCAGGGTGAGGGATGTCACAGCAGCAAGCCCTGGCACGGGAATGTTCTGGGAGCTCGTGCAGCCTCCAGTGAGGGAAGAGCAGCCCAACAGGGCACAGCACCCTGCAGGCATTGCTACATTGACCCAAAGTACTCCATTATGGAATTACACCTTCAGCTAAACCCAAGGGCAGTTCCTTCTCTTGCAGTCCTGGATAGTGGGAATACATAGGGAATAGATTGACTTTGATCTTGACAGCCAGCTGATTTGATCTGGCTGCCCTTACTGTAGACATGCTGGATAGGATGTTGCTGTAAATAAAAGTGTTTGATGGATATTAAAATATCCACATCTGATTTTAAATATCTATAATCCCCGTGGGATGAAAAAATTATGGGGCAGGGGAATGAATATTCAAAGATAGGAGGAGTTGTCCTGTAGGGACTGAATGAACTCCAGAGTTTTCTGCAGCTCTACCTGCCCTGCTCTTATCACAGGCATAACATCTGTGCATCTGTTTAGGCTATTTATGGTGCTTGTCTGGTTGATAATTAGGTTTGTGTCTGCTGTGACTGGTTAGGTAATGTTTTCCCAGGATCTCCACTGGCAAATGGCTGATTTTTGCTTTTGGAGTAAGAGTGTTGTAGAGAGCTCCTTCAGAAGGGCTCCTTCCTGTCCTTCAGCTCAGGTCAGGGGTTTGATGCTGCAGTCAGCTCAGTCCACTGTGCTGTTTTCCCATGATCTAAGGGGGCTGCATTTTCTTTTGGAAGCTGTGGGTTCACAGTTGCCTTGGGTGAAGGCTTTTCTGTTGCGAGCCGAGTGATTGATCCTACCATTTTCACAGTAGTGTCAGCACACCAAGAATTAAGAGCAAAGCGTTGGAAGCTTCACACCAAAGCTCCTGTTAAGAACCTTGTCAACAGTGAGCTCTGGGAAGCTCTAAACAGCAGGAAATTGCTGTAGCTGCAGGTATGGTTTGGCATATGGAATCACAGGATAGCTCAGGCTGGGAGGGAGCCAGAAGGACTGGCGAGTCCAATTTGCCACTCGTCGCAGGGCTTCTTAAAACTAAACCCCAGGACTGTGAGCATTCCAACATTTTCTGAGCCCTGTCAGGTTTGGTGCCATGGCCACTTCCCTGCGGAGCCTGTTCCAGTGTCCAGCCACTCTCTGGGTGAAGAACCTTTTCCCAGTGTCCCAGCTGAGCTTCCCTGACACAGCTTCCCCCTTTCCTCGTGCCTGTGGCTGGTCCCCAAGATCAGCCCCTCTGCCCCTCAAGGAGCTGAAGGCTGCAGTGAGGGCTCCTCTCCATGGCCGTGCTGGCTGTGGGGCACTTGCGTCTGGCCACCACTTTAGATTAATTATTAATTAATCATAGATAATACCAGCATGGACTTTATCTTTCTAAATAACTGCTCTTTTGATAGTGTCCTGAAGTTCCTTCTCCCAAAGCAAACCTTGTTTGGAAAAGTCGACTACTAGAGAATGTTACTGGCTTTTTCTGTGCTAGGAAGGAGGTGCTGTGCTCCATTGGGGTTCCCTTCCTCTGTGTGTGAGTCACAATTCAAGAGAGGTAGATAAGGAGGGATTGGTGTTTTATGAATACCACTCCCAGGTTTTTTTCACATATATCCATATATGTATTTTCCATGTAATTCTCATGTCTCTCGTGGTCAAAAATTTAACTATACAGATGAAAATACTTACTTAATACAATTGCAAAGTGACCACATTTAAACTGAGAACATTTCACTAATCTGTGGATATGTTACCCTTTTGCAAATCCTGTTTGATCTCTCGGAACTAAGTAGGATTATTCTGGCTCTCGGACTTTCTCAAACACTAAACTTGAGTAGCTGCTGGCATGTAGCAGGCAGCCCCATGGATGTGGTTTTCTGTCTGTGGTGTAGTCCTGCCATGGCACGACATTGCTGGATACCAGGGAAAAGAAATCTCTGAATGCTGCACTGCCACTTTGAAGACTTGAGTCACTTTGTAATTTGGTACTTTGCTGGACTTCAGGGCTGCAGTTTTCCTTAGGTATCTACTACCTCTGCTCCTGTTTTTTCTTGGGACAACTTTCCCTACAGTTAGCCAGCAAAGTTTTTGTGTAAGCTGGATTATCTGAGATTTTTCAAGCCATTTAAATGTCCTTAATACATGTGCAATGACATTTATTAAGGGCATTCTGGATTTACATGATGGGAATTATATAAATGTGCAAAGCATTGTGATTGCAGTGCGTTCCTTAGAAATACTTACACCTCGGTGTAAGTCACACACTGTGTAGAACAATGTTTTTAAATCTGATTTCTGTCTCTGAACTCAATTGCAAGAGATCCACACCCTGTAACTAAGAGGAGCTGGAGGGCTGAGAACAGGCTTGTGTTGGATGTGAAGATGAGCTCATACTGCTGCTAAGAATTGGGGCTGGGGGTTGGAAAAGGTTGAGAGTGCTGACCTGGATGCTTGGGACAGTTCATAGCCTGGATGTAGCGTTGGATATGACAGTAGTTTACACCTAAAACTCACTTTCCTGCACAGAAAAACAATTCCCAGATGAGCTGGAAGGAAGCTTTTTTTAGGGAAAGAAATTATTTAGAGGCATGTTTCATGGACTCCTTTTGAGCCTCTCTTTATCCCTGTCTTTGCCTTCCTTTCACAATTTATTAAATCTCTTCAGACCTTCCTGGGCCAAACAGGTTTCTGTTGTTACACAACATCATCCAAGGTGTGCTATTGCCAGGGATCTAGAAATGAGATCTCCAGCTTTTTGCCACAGTTAAGACAGTGTCACGTTTGAGCTGGGGATCTCTGGGAATGGTTTAGGACTGATGTATTTCATGCTGTGGGGCTGAACTCAGAGCAAACATATTTTTTTCAGCAGACTGCGATTGTAAAATTTAAAAAGAATATACAGCCTTTCCAAAGTTATTAGAGATTTTAGATAGATTGGCTTTTTAAGGCCTTTGATCTTGAATGAGTCCAGCTTTTACTTTTTTCTTACACCAGTTGTTTCAAAAACCTGAAAAGCTTCAGATTAAAGGAAATCTGAAATGAACTAGAGGGGGGAAAGTCCTGTTGTTGTTGGATCCCAGCCTCGCACGGGGGCTGCTGCAGCCCGGCCTGAGAGGCAGAACGGGATTTCTTGCTCTTTGGGAAATGTGGCAATTAACGAAGAGTGGGCTCCCAAATAAAAAAAGCCAGGCATGCCCCGGCTTTCTATAAACACACTAATTACCCAGAAGTACACAAGTTGTCTGCCAGAAGGATGTGTTTTTTGAATCGTTATTCCAGATGGTTCTTTCCCAGCCATATAAATATATGTGTTTTAAAGCTGGCAACAAAGAAGGCTGTAAAATAAAATGAAAACTTGCATTAAAAAAAAAAATAGAATACATACTAATGCAATTTAGGCTGAAAAAAAATCTGCATTCAGGAAGGAAGGTGTGAGCTGTTTCCCTGTCCCCACACCCGTTGGTGCCTGCCCTGGCAGCTCGGTGAGGCAGGGAGCGGTGCAGCCCTGGGCTGGCCCTGCTGAGCCCTGTGTGGGTGCAGAGCTCCTGTGCCCGACCCGTGCAGCTCCAGCACGTGCCTGTCCTGCCATTCTCACTCGTCTATTGATTACTGACTTGCTTATCCTTCCACCTGAGCTGAGCGCTCGCCCTGCACTGCTGCCAAGGCAGGGCTGCATTTCCAGCATGAAGGGTTTGCCTGAGTTATGGTGTGTTCAGTGTTCCTCAGGCAAGGTGTGATTTTATTCTGCTCCAAGACAGTTTATGGGAAGGACCCTGTGAGCAGGGCTGGGGTTCAGCCTGTGTGTGAAATTTAGGGCCGTGGTGTGGCATGGCAGGGGAGGACCAGCTGCAGAACTGGGGTTACGTGGCAGCATGGCTTACAAACCCTCTGAAGAGCTCACTTAAAGGTTTAGAAAGTGAGCTGGAAATGTTTGCTGAGATGTAGAGAGTAGCAAATCTCTAAAGCCAAAACTGCAGTACAGAGCACTGAGTGCCTTGGTTCTTGGGCTGTTTGGCATGAAGCACCAGTGGGTTTAAGTTCATAGGAAAATAGGTTTGCACGTGGACCTCTGTGCTCTTAGACAGGATAAACTTGATGGAAGCTTTTCTGACACACTTTAACCTGTAAATTCACAGTGCTGATTGTGCTGCTTAGCTGCCTCCAGTTTCCCAAAGGTTTTCTGAGTGTCAGCTCACCTTTTGCTATAGCTTCAGTCAGTACATTTTCTACTTTGTGTAGACAAGGAAGGGCTGCAATTTGCACAGCTGCTTTTTGAGCATTTTCCTAAATGTTGTGGAGTCTCTTGCATTCAGTTGTGGACCACCAAGGCCTTGTCAGCTCCCATTTGCTCAGACCCCTGGATTATTCCTGCTTCTGGGAAAAAAAAGAAATAAAAGGTGCCTTCAGGCCTTACAACTGAAAGTTCTGTTGTCTGTCTGTATGTGGGGAGTCTGTTTTGTGAAGATGAAGCAAGGCTGCACATTGCACGAGGTCATTTGGAGGTGAGAGATGAAATACCCTTGTGCTTTGGTGTGACCTTGATAATGCATTGGCAGAGCTTTGATGAGAAAAGCTGAGATTGCTGCTTTGGGCCAGCTGTAAGTAGTTCATGTTGCTGTTCATCAGTTTTAGGGTCTCAGAAGGGAACAGGACAGATTAGGAGAGAGCAGCACACGAAATTCCTGTCACTGGGCAGCTTTCTGGTCCTTGTGACTGGTTTCCATAGCAGGAAAATACGCAGCTTTGGTTAAACCTGTTACGTGTGACTTTGTTGTTGTGCTCTGCAATGATTCCTGTACTTACCAGCAGTGCTGAGCAGTGTCAAACCCAGTGTTGCCAGCGAGAGTGGGTGTTGTGCCAGGGTGTTTGTGCAGATAGGAGCTGCTCCGGCAGCTGAAGGGCAGCTGGCAGCTCTCCTGCCTCATCATGCGCGCTGGCAGGCGCTCCTGGACTGATTCATCGCCCCAAAATAACCTGCTGGGCCAAGGTGTTCCTGTGAACCCTCGTGTGTCTCAGCGTGATCCAGGGGAGACAATGAGATTCCCTTCTGCAGGGTTGGTGTGCTGTCAATACTGAGTATGGAGGGGCTTCATAGTTTGAGCTGTGGATCCCAGAACACGCTGGGATTCCTCTTCTCCAAAGCCACGCTCCTTTGGGCAAACGAGCAGTGGCTGTTTTCCTGCCAAGGTGATCCCACAGGTGCTTCCCCGGAGCTGGCTGTGAGCACGGGGGCTTGCGTGCCATGTGGGCTCTGCCACTGGCGAGAGCAGTCTCAAAATCCCAGCGCTGATCCTGCTGTCACCTGTCCAACAGCAGCACTTCACGGCTGTTTTCCTTCCTTTTTCTGAAAATCTGCCAACTCTGTACAACAAGAACAGGGGATTCCAGCTGCCATTTAGAGAAAGGTGGTGGTAGGCAAGGATTGCAGATTTTGTAGGAGTGAGGGCTGTCCCTGGGGAATGTTTGTAGTGAAAACCTGATCATTTCC
>VZTX01006432.1:0-56599 GCA_013400915.1 Pardalotus punctatus | reverse complement strand
CCCCCCGTCAATCCCAGGCACTGCTTCCTGAAGTGGAGGGGTGGCTCATGGAAATTCCATCCTGTGTGGATGGGGGCAGCCCTGGTGCCACAGCACTCGTTGAGCAGCCTCAGGGAGGTACCAGGGCATCTGTGCAGAGTGGCTTCTTCCCTGGGTCCTTTCTGACCTTCCTTACTTCATTCCTCCCATTGCTTTTGGTCCTCAGACTCCTCTACAGGACTCAGCACTGCTATCTTCTTTCTGCTTGTGGTAAATTCTGAAATGAAGTGTGTATTTAGTAACGGTGTTAGTATCTTTAAAAAATAACGTTGTCATATTTGTTTCCGTTCTCAAGAGCAACTGACCTCCTCATTTCTCCCCCGCCTCCTTCCACTCCCCCAGGCCGTGAGGTGTGGATTCTCTCTTTGGCTGCTTTGAGCTGACAATAGTTAATCACCACCTTCTGCAAAATGGCCTGCAATGTATTTTCTTTCTGTTGCTCTTCTGCCAGCCTGCTCTGCTCTCCTTCATTTTGATTTATAGCTCCACACGTGGTTATGTTAATGGAAAACCTTGCAGGGACAGATTGTGTGTGCTCAGCCACCACTCGAGGAAGCGCGTGCGTTCAGCTGCCTGGATTTCCATGGATGCACCACGTTATGGCTCAGTGGAGCGAGCGTTTAATTTAGGAAATGTGTCTCCTAACCTGTCACAGTGCTGCTTGTTTTCGCTGCAGCATATGCTCTGATGGGGGCTGTTGATTCAGCAAAAGTAATGGCAGCCAGTAGAGCTGATCAAATGCTCCAGAAATAGTTTATCACATAAATTATTCAGTGGCTGTTGGTGTTTCTTACCACATAATGTGTTTGACCACTCGGAGGTTGGTGTGCTCTGGTGCACAACGTTGCTAAGGGGGCTTTTCTGCTTCACTCACCTTTGGTGCAGGTACAAAGGTTTCCTGTGCTCCTTCTGGGCAGTAAAAGAGGGGAGGTGAGAGTCTGGAAGGCCTGGTGAAGGCTTGAAGTCTTCTTCAAACAATTCCCAGTTGGAGTGAGGCCTTCAAGAGCTGCTAACTGCGTGTGTTAAAGATGTCACCCTTCATTTTGCCCCAGAGTTTGACACTGCCACAGTTGTGTCAGTAAAGGGGATAACTGATCATGCCCTGGGTGGTGACCTCAGGTGACCCAAAGCTGGGCTTGCACAACCTTTGGGGCTGATGGGGCCGTGGGAGGGCAGGCAGCCTCCAGCAGCAGCCAGCGGGTCGCCTGGGGAAGGGCTGTGTGTCTGTGCTGTAGCACAGGGCTGGCACAGCTCTGCCAGCAGCAAACAGCTTTAAGGTCTTTTTGTTTGGCTGGAGAGATCGTGTGTCAGATGTTTCTCTGCAGAAAGTTTGATTGCCATCTGCTGTGACACATTTATGTTTGTATCAGGACTTGTGGGTTTGGTTATTTTTTTTTGTTTTCCGGACCAGGTACGTTGGTCACTTAATGCTCAGGTTCATTACACAAATATAAACCTTCTAGGATACAGAGAAGTGGTTTAGATATCAAGTACTGGGGGCACCGTGTAAAACTGCACCTAAAAAAGATCTTTTGTTATCTTCTACCTGTGGTTGTCCCTGTCCCCAGATTTGACCCGGTGTCACCACAGGAGCAGCTTGTTCCCATCCACAGTGCTGAAGTCTACTTACTGTGGTGATCCAGCATCAAAACATCTCAAAACATCTCATGGTGGCTTGGGTGTTGACAGGTAGGGTGGGAGCGGCAGGGGGACCCTCAAGACTTTGGAATTTTTCCAGAGACACCTTTGTTGAATGGCACGTGGAATAGCTGGCTAATCCCTCCTCCTCTCCTAGCGGGCTGCTGGCAGTGCATTTCCAGGAAGAACATCAGTGGGGAGAACCCCAGTTTCCTTTCAGAAGTGGAAGAAGATCAGGCCTGCAAGGCTGTCTGGGGCTGTAACTTGCCCGTGCATGGTCCATTTGCATTGCAGACATGGTTTCCTCACAAGCCAGGGCGGGAAAGCCAGCTGCTCTCCGCAGGCATCCCACACCCATCCTGGTCTGCTGGGCACGGCCTTGTCCCTCGAGCACTCCGGCTGCTCCAGCAGCTCTGCAGGATTTTAACCCAGGGCTTGTTGGGGTGGGCAAAGCAGCCAATTAACCCTGGCCCTGCCAGCCCAGCGCCCTTCCCTCGGTGCTGAGACGCCTCTCACGCAGTGTCTGGTGGAAATGCTGTTTTCTGTGGTGTTTTAGATAAGCCTGCTCTTGCATCCTGTTGGAAACAGCCCTTAAGGAGATGTGGGTCCCCTTAGACCAGTGAGAGCCGTGGCAAACAGCCCGTGCAGGATCCCGGCCGTGCCCCGGGAGCTGTCGGTGTGCGGAGATCGGGGGCACCAGCAGCATCGCTCCATTAATGCTGCTCGTTCCGTGGCCACCTACTCCACACGGGACAGTGGAGGAGAGGAGCCTTTCCTGAAGGGATCTGGGATGTGCTGAGGTCTGAAGGCTCTGCTTCACTGCCCTGCCTGGGGGGGCTCTCAGGGCCTCGCTGGGCTGTGAAGCAGCCCCGGCTGCCCAGCCTGCCCAGCGCTGCTGCTGCTGCTGCCGGAGCTTCACGGGGGCTGTGGGAGCAGGACAGGGCTGTTCCTGTGGTGGGCTGGTGTGGCTGCAGTTTCATGGTGTGGGCACTTTGGTGACAATAATCCCCCGCTCC
Source organism: Pardalotus punctatus (assembly GCA_013400915.1). NCBI lineage: Eukaryota > Metazoa > Chordata > Aves > Passeriformes > Pardalotidae > Pardalotus > Pardalotus punctatus. The sequence goes on along the minus strand of VZTX01006432.1, from coordinate 53,906 downwards.
CCCCTCAGCTCCTCGTCCTGGTTCTGGAACCGAGTGCGCCTCTCCTTGTGGGGACACGGCTGCACATTGGGGCTCTGCAGGTCTGCGCTTAAAGGAAACACAAAGCCGATTTTATGTTACTTGCTTTGAATGTTATCAATTTTAAGGCATAGATCTGTTCCTGAGCTAGTGCAGCCCCATGAAAAGTCACTGACAGCTGAAGGGGCAGCCAGGTGTGTGGTGAGAAGGAGGTGTCCGGGTGGGGTTGACCGCACCTTGCTGCAGAACCAGGCAGGACTTTATCTTCTTGGAGAACGACCATCCCTAGGGGAGGTGGAACTCACAGGGAGAGTTTCTGTGGCAATTTGTGCTGCTCATACCACCTTCAGCACCGAGAATGCAGCAGACTGTCTGGAGAAGGAAGGATTTAAAAGTCTCAAGTCAAGAGCCAAACGTCTCCTAGCGCTCCCTCAGTGCCTGCAGTCAGCACCCCTCGTGTGCCTCCCGGCTCTGGGGGAGTGGGAGTCAGCCAGCTCTTCGTGCATTGGCCTGTGCAGGGAGAACAAGTGGGAACTGCAGCCTGTGGGAGTATTTCATGCACCAAAACGTGACTCAAGGTGCAGCTCAGTGCCATGTTTTCTTTAGCAACAAAACCTTCTGACAAAACAAGCCAAAGCTGCTCGGCAAAACTATTCCTGCTCCAACAGCCTGAGCTTTGCCTCTTGCCACTGACCCACCTGTGGGGCCACAGGGTAAGTGGGAGTACTGAAATTATCAAAATTTTTTAAAAATATCCTTTTAGACAGAGGAAAGTTTGTTCCTGAACTAATCTCCTTCATTTGTGAGCTGCGTGGTCCCTCAGCATCTGATAACATTGTGAAGCAGCAGAGAGAGCACTGGCCTTGCAAGTGTGTGTCTGAGGAATCTGTCTCCACCCTGAAACCAGGGGAGGAGAGGAGGAACTGTATTTTTGGCAAAGGTTACCTTATGTATTTACATTTTCTGCTGAGATTAATTGCCTGTAATGGCCAAATATGAGTGATTCAGTTAATTTGGGGTTCTTTTTCTCCTCCAGCCTCATGGCAACTCTACAGCACTGCACAGGGATGCAGATTTGAGGCTGTTTAAATATTGCTTACTTTTTCAGTTTATCACACTCCTTGCTCTCTCCTCCTGGCAGTGAAGCAGTGTGTAAATATCCGTCACATGGTGTGAGTTTGAGTTCATTGTCAGGGTAAATGTGTTGTTAGCAGCTGAGGAGACCACGCTGGGCCGCCTCAGCATCCTCAGGGCAGTGGCGCTGCCTGTGCTGGGAGCCTGCAGCTGGGAAAACGCAGCCAAAAGCCGTCCGTGACCCCGGGCCACCCTCGGCAGCGGTGGCTGAGGCAGGCGGGCTCAGCGGAGCCCCAGGGTGGTTCGTCAGGGCTGGAGCTGCCCCTGCGCGGTGAGCTCCTGTCCCACCCTGCGGTGCCGGGCTGTGAGCGGGGCTGGGGCGGCGCTCGCTGCTCTGGTCCCCTCTGCTTGCTCACAACAGCCTGAGCTGGGGTCTCTGCCAGCCCTAAGGGCTGCCCGAAAGCGGAGGCTTCCACAGAGCAGGGGGCACGGAGGGGAGAAGCGCACCCGTGCCAAAGCCCAGTGAGCCACAGTGGGTGAGGGGAGCTGCTGCCCCTGCTAGAGGAAAGGTGGAAGCTGGGCCACCTTCCCACAAGCCTTCCTGCTGCACAGCTGTGCCCGGTGAGCCGGGGGGAGGCTCCTGGGGGATGTGGTGAGGAGCCCTGCTGCAGAAGGGAGCTGCTTGCAGGACTGTGGGTCACAGAGCAAGGTGTGAGGCACACAGGCAGGCACCGCGGCAGACATTCAAGCCATGCTCCACAAGGTATGTTGTTATCCTGGCTTGCACTTTGCTTCCAAGGTGTTACTGCGACCAGGATTTCATTTTTCTCTCATGAGAATGCACTGTGCTAGGCAGAAAGGAGTTACCTCTTTGGAGCCATACTAATTTGGGCAGTGCCAGCTTTTCAATGTCGTGGCAAAGGGTCTTAAATAAGATGGAATATGCTACCTTCTCTGTCATCAAGCTCAGCAGTAAATGCAGCATCCCCCAGGGACGGAGAGTCCTGGGATTGGTTCTGGGAAAAGCGGTGACGCTGCGGGGCCGGGCTGGTTATGCACAGGTAACAGAACCCAGCTGGAGAAAGGGGAAACTGCCTCGAACACGAGAAGGTCATGTTGTGCTGCTTCTCTGGTTTCCCAAGCTAAGGCCCACTCTGTGTCCCTGAAAGACCTAGGTAAAGCTAAAATTAAGTCAGTCAGATAAATATTTATAGTACAAATGTTGGGATATAATCCTCAAGGGGTCTGATTGCTGTCTCTGTACTCCAAAATGTACTAAAGGGGAAATAATAGTGCTATAAATACATTCATGTTTAGCTGGGTCATTACCTTGGGGTGTTTCTGGTCCTTCTCTGGAGACTGGAGTTGCAGCAGTGAAAAAATTAGCAGGGAACTGAAAAACCAGTAGAGGGTGATCCCTTTGCCAAGGATCCCGCGGTTGCAAGGCCTCAGTCATGCAATGATTCATCATTACAGTATCAACCAGGTTTAAAGTCCTTGTATGTGCAAGTCATGGCAGCAGCTAGGGCAGCCCTTGTGCAGGCTGGTCAGACCATTTTGTTGCAAATTTCTTTGGAAAAATCTCACCCATCAGATCTTTTGGGTTGTTTGTGGTGGGGTTTTTTTAGTTCCTTATTGCCTTGTATTAGAAAATAGAACAGCGCACAAGATTTGAGGATTCAGACAAAAGTAATGAAATTATGGTATTTTTTGACTGCCAGTTTCCCATGCCAATTTACAGATACATCTTCCAAAGTATTTAATATCTATACATAGACAAAGTGCAACTTTCTGTAGTAAAGGAGTTTCTTTGATTTGGTTTTGCTCCTTCCCTTTATAGGAGCAGGACTTGGTGCTGCTGAGCATGTGCTTCTCCTGGGCCAGGCTGCTCCAATTTCAGTAAAACAGTGGGTAGAGTTTGCAAGAATTAAAACCAGCTTGCACAGAAAGTGAAAAGACCAAGCTTTCATAAACCCACGATCCCCAGCTTCTGTGGGAAAGACTTTGAGGTTAGTGTGCAGCTCCTTTGACCATGAAGTTCCTGGTACATGGAAGCCTTGCTGGGAAATGTTTCGTGTGTTCTTTGGTGTGAGATCCCCCCACGGAGGAGGGGAGGCTGGCTCCCTGCGCTGGGAATGTGGGGGTGTGCCTGGAGCCTGGGGCTGCACGAGCCTTTCTGCTTGCGTGTTGGGAAGCGGCTCCAGGAGAGTCAGGAGGGAGCTGTGTGAAACGGTGCTTGCCTCATTTTCCGAGGGGAAAGCCAGCGTACGTGCAGGGACGCTTTATCCATCCTTTCTTCTGCCTGGTAACTCGATCCCAGGTTATCTCCTTACTGTCATTTCGTTTGTACTTGTTAGACCTTAGCAGCCCTGCTGCTTTAATTCCTGCTGCTCTGTATGAACTCTGGAATTGAGTTTGTGCAGCCTGTGCAGGAGAACAGTGGTTTGGGACGGGCAGGTATTGGTTATCCTGCACATGACCCAGCACTATCATAAATCTGTCTGGCTGCTGCACTCAGAGTGCTCTACTCTCTGCAGACAGTGCATGGGGTATTTTTAGGGTCATCACTATATTTAGTACCTGGTTCTGGAACATCTGACAGCCGGGAGGTCTGGGCTGTGGCTGCTTTGGTGTTTGAGGACCAACAGTGAGCTGGAACTTTCTACTGTGTCGTCAGGGTTTGGGCCACGCACCCAGCAAAGAATTGCTTCTTCCTGAATTTATATCATCACCCTGTTGCTGATTTTCAGCTTCTCTGTGACAATAGGATCTCTGAAAGAGAAGGAGTAAAAGCCCTTTCCTTTGCCAAATGTAGTAGCAACAGTGGGCGAGAAGTCAAGGGCAGAAAGTGTGTTGTGAGCTGTGCCCTGGTCTGGGGCTCCTGGGGTCAGCCAGCTGTCCCAGTGTATCCGAGCGTCTGTAGGCTTTGGATTGTCAGTGTGATGGAGGAGAACCTCTGACAGGGACCAATCGACTTGCTCTCACCCAGAAAGGGGTAGTAGTTTCTCTACTGTAAATTGTTTGTTCAAGTTTCATCTATTGTCATCATTCGTCTTCACACCAACCTTCCTACACTCTTGTTCCCTTGACTGCTGTTTCAGATCTTTCTCTTGTGGTTGTGTATTGTTACATGGAATCAGCATCACAGGGTGGGACTAGATTCTAGATTATACTGAGACAAAATCCTCTTTTTTTTTTTTTCTTTTTTTTTCTTTTTTTTTAAATTGGTTGTGTTTTTTCCCCCAGGTGGATAGCTGAAAATAGCCTCGTTCAAAACAGATGTCCCACAGAAGTCTGTGTGAGTCTGGCAGACACTAGAGCTTGAAAAGTGCTTCATGAGTTAATTTTGACTTCAGAATTTGTATCAGAATTTGGAAAAAAAAAAGTACTGCTGCCTCTTCTTCACTGAAGAGCTTTCAGCTTTGTGCTTGACAGATGCGTTTATCTGATCATGCACAAGAAGACAGATTTTCAGGTGATTTCCTTCTGATGTCAAGCTATAAAGCAGCCTGGAGTCTGATCCCAGAGGACCTTACCCAGCACTGTCTGCTGGCTGCAGCAAACAGACATTTCTTGCAAATAATTAAACCCCTGTGGAGCATCAATAGCTGGGTTGCTGATATTGCATTTAGATAAGAAGGAGGAACTGTAGGTGATGCAGGAGAGTTACTTTGAAGTATTTGTTCTCTCTCTAAAGCACTTTCTAACTGAAAGCAGATGTCTATCAAATCTTCCTCTTGCCAATTAAATTTAGGTCTGAAATTGCTGCTTCTGTGGAGTTTCAGGAGGTCCAGCCCCTATAGACACATCAGCTTGTCACTCCGGTTGTGCTGTGGGTTGGTGCAGGCTAAGGCTGTGATCAGACATGTCCTAGATGACCCCAGACCTGGCATGTTCTCCCCACTCGTGGCTGCCTTTATCTGCAGCTACCAGGGCAAGAACTGGAATCAAACCTTTCTTGGCAGGTGCAGCCTGTTCCTGTCTGCGCTCAGGGCAGCCCCAGGGCCCATGGCCACACTTTGGAATAGGTTTCCCCCAGCATTGCCCCTCACATCAGGAGCTTGAAGCTCACTGAGTGCACCTGGAGGCTCCTGTCAGAGCCAGGGAGTGTGCCCTGCCTCCCCTCACCTAACTGGAGCTAAACATTCACAGCTTCTGCCGCAGCTAATGGGAGCTGCAGTAAAAGCTCAGCAATCATGGAAATCCAGCCCTCAACTGCACTCTTGGGAATGGAGATGGTTTATCCTCTCATGAAGCGTTAAAAGCTCTGGTAGTGCCGTGGAAGTGGTTTGTAATAGCAGGGATTCATTTGTTAATAAATTCCCCTTGCTTGCCCTGACACGGATTCAGTGAGCTTCAGCTGCAAGGTGCCTGGTGCTCACGCCAGGGAAAAGCATCTCAGGGCTCCAGGGATCTTGCTGGGGTCATGGTTCTCAGAAAAGGGTCCTGGCTCATTTCGTGGTGAAAATGGGGTCACACACAGCTTGCTCAGCCTCTGGTTTCCTCCTGGAATGTAAGCTGTACATAAAGAATAGCCACTGTGGTAATTTTAGGAGAATAAGTTTAAGTTTAAAGAAAATACATGGGAAAGAGGGGTTGGCTATATGAAACACTAACAGGAGATAGACTTGCACTGGCAGGGAGAAGAAAGTTGTTTTAATAGGTTTCTCTGGTTACCACCACTGACTCAGTAGAACCCTCTACTCTCCTTAATGAGGATAGCTAAACTCTCCTGACTTTAGCAGTGACCTACCCATGACATCTTTGCTCGAGGCTTGAGCCAGGCTGGTGTTCCTGGAAGAGGTGGGAGGATTCAGTTATTTATGGCTAAGTCTTTTGAAAGAAATTAAATTACACTGCATCAGAATAACTCACTGTGTCTCACCTGGTATTTATCCTGTCCTGAAAATAAAAAGTGAAACATGTAATCAGAAATTTCAGAAGTGGTGTTTCTTTTGTTAGTTTGTTTTGGATACGAGTTGCTCTTAAAAACTAGAGAGAGGTAGGAGGCTGGTGGTGTTGTTAGAGTGGTTTGTCTGTTTGCAGTCCGGAGAGTTCTGCAGAGCCCCTGTGACAGGCAATGGATCCATCTGGGAAAGGATGGCAGAGCAGAGCCACTGGCAGTGGAAGTCTCAGCAGTGGAAAAAAAATTGAATTCTCTGTGGGCCCTTATCATGCTCTACACTTACACAAGCCCTGTGGCCCTGGGTCCCTTAGGAGCTGAAGGAAGGTGGCCTCCCATGGCCCCTGTGGCTGGAGGGAAACGCCAAAATGCTTTGTCCATGTGGTCATAGAAAATCGTGTTGGAGCAGATGTAAGAGCCCTTGTGCTCTATGCACAAGCCTGTCCTTGCAATGCTGTGCCATTTCCTGATGCTCCTGGAAAACCATTTCCTGCCACTGCTGGAAAACAATTTTCTGCCCTGACATAACCAGAAGCCGATAACTTTTGCTAGGCTTTGTCCAGACGTCCAATTTACCAGCAGTACCCACAGGGGAGCTGTGGGAATTGGTGAGGCTGTCTGTGTGCCAGATTCTTCTGTGGGGCTCTTCCAGCAGGAGCAGGAGAGGCAGTCACTGCTTGGCTCACATTGTTTGAGGGAAGAGAGGAGGAAAACAGAATACAAAGTCTGTCTTTTCTTTCCTCCATTTGCATGTATTTTCTGGATGGATTTTCCTGCTCTGACTCAACATCAGTAAGCCCTTGGTGCCCAGTGTGTGATTGTTCTCTGCTGATAGAGGAGGAAGGAGGCTGTCGTCATGTGCTGCTGGTGAAATGGCCTCTGACATTTCTCTTAACTTGTTTAAACAAATACATCTCAAAACCAGTTCTGTTTGAGAGGGCAGCACACAAAGGTTAACTCTGTGTGTGCTGTGAGTACTTTCATGTGATGTTCTGCTTTTTCAAGGAGCCATAGGTATGTTTTCATAGAACTCAAGCTCCTAATTCTCGGTTGCTTAACAATAGGTAGCTCCATTGAAAATAAGTTAATGTGAATACATTTTCTGCTGGTTGTGGAATTTACCTTCTTCTTTAGATTAATATAATGAAAATATTCTGTTTGCCTACCCAGACTTGCAGGTATTTTCATTCCTTTTTGTGAAACTGGTAAGATTATATCATGATAATTTTCTGGGTTTTAAGAGGGCTATAACACGGCACTATTATGAATGGACAAAAATTAACAAAGAAGCCTGTGACAGTGTTTAATAGCAACGTCTGCGTCTTTCATTACTGCAGCCTTGTAGTCTGCCTTCTCCCAACAAATTAATGGCTTCCTTTGATTAATCCCTTGAACTGCATGCATTTTAGACTTGTGTTCATGTGTGTCTTGGAGAGTAAAAGGGTAGCCTGTGAAGAAGCAGCTGGAAATCAGGAGGGATGTTAGGAGTTATTTTCTGTTATTTTTGTCTCACTGGCCAGTTCCAATCTACCCAAGGGAGCTGCTGCTGCTGCCACCCCTCTGGGACCTTGCAAAGGCTGGATGTGAGGAGCAGCGTGCTCTGACTGAAGCCCCCTGTTCTCCATGCCTCTGGAACAACATGCTGGGTTTCCAGATGACAGGCAAAGGGTTTCAAAGTGAAATAATGCCCAGGCTTGTTCTGTTCCTGCCATCAACCCCCTGAGTACTCACTCTGGCATCTCAGGCGTTTTGTGAAGCTCAGAAGCCTGTGCTGTGCCCTGTGTGCAGCAGGTTTGCCAAGGGCTCTTGGAAAGTCCCTGACAAAGACCTTCCTTGGTGTGCTGAGATAGAGAAGTCTTTTAAGGATTGGGGTTAGCTAAATTGTGATAAGCTGCCGGAAGAGATTTTTGGGTTGCATTGAGCTTAAGGGAAAAAACGTTAATCCACAAATCATACCCTGCTGAAGGAGGTTTTGTTTTGCATAGCTGGTCAAATAGCAGTTTGTCTATGTTTTCATTTCTGTTTAGAGCTTAGGAAAAACACTGACCTATTTGAGCCCTTGAAAGGGTTGTGCAGAGACTTACAAAAGGAAAGGCCTTCTCCCTCAGAGCAAGGAGCCACCAGAGTTGGTGCTGCATTGTGGGAAGGGCAAAAAATGACCCAGTAAGGATGTAAATTCAGCTGATAAATTGGGACCTGGAGAACAGAACAGTACAGAGAGCTGCTGGTGATAGATGATGATCCAAGAGGAGATTCCAGTCCAGGTTTATTCTTGCTTTTGGACTAAGAGTGTTGCTAACCACAGAAGGCTACACCTTTCCACTGAACTTCTCCTCACCTTCCTCCACCCTCAGCAGAAGCCCACAGAGGTGTGTGCTGCAGCTGTAGATTTCCCCGTGTTTGAGGGGATGCTCCAGGGAAATGCTTTCCTGAAGCACACCAGGATGTGTGACAGGTGTCCTCAGCCTGTCACCTCTCTGCTGCAGCCACCAGCACAAAGCTGCTCTGGGAACCCAGTGTGGCAGGGGCTGTGTGACACACCGGGCAGCTCTTGGACAGCTTGTGGTCAGCCTGTGGGCCACAGCTTGTGTCTTTGCAAAAGATCTGTGTTTAGTGGCCGTGTTGGTGCCCATAGGATCAATTTCTGTAATGTGCTGGCTCCTGCACAAATCTGTCTCCTGACACCTCTCCAGTGCCCACTGGCATAACAGGAGAATCTTTCCAAGGATCTCCTGGTGTCACCATTATTTTTAGCGCTGAATTGCACTTTCTTCTCTGCCAGGTCAGCAATCCTTCCCATAATGTATCCTCATTCTTGCCTTTTTCTTTCCCAGGCCAACATGACCTGCAGGCTTTCCAGCTAACAGTCATAAATCATGTGGATTTGGATGACCTCGACACCAGCAACAACTGCTCGTGTTGTTGATTGTCTCGCACATCTGTGTTTGACACAGGTATTCAGATGTCTGAGATGAGAATCCTGGCAGTGGAGGCAGACAGAGTCTGGATGAGTTCAGGCTCCCCAGGGAGCTGCCTGAGGGAGCAGAGCACACCTGCAGTAGTTGAGGCTGCACCCCAAGGGCTGCTTGGCAGCTCTTGATAACAGAAATAAGGCAGCAGAAATTCAGGGATGAGGAATGCCACCTTCCAGGTGAGAGCAGTGAATTAATGCTGGTTTTCTGGCTCTCTGGGTAAATCTGCACTTTAGGAATATTTTTTCTGAGGCTTGACCTGCAAACAGCTTTGCACCAGTGTAGCTGAAGAAGGGGTTTTAAGCCCATACAGCACCAATCCTCTCTGGTCATTCATCTATTGAAAACTGGTCTACTTATGTTTGGCTTGGCTTGGGAGGGGCTTGGACAAATGCCTTTTTCAGCTCTGCCTTCATAACAGAACCATCTGCATTTCCAGAGGCTCCCTCTGATCTGCCACTGCAGCTGCACAACCTCCTCCAGTCAAAATGAATTGGTTTTGGAGCTACTGTTTACATCTTGATACCTATAACTTCTGTGTGCAGCTGGACTTGCAGAGTTTACAGCTGCTGTTTTCCTATAAATGTTGCTTGCAAGCTTCTCTAACAAAGACCAGCCCTTGACAAGTGTTTCATAGCCCCCTAATCACATCACAGCTTGGAGGGCCACATGTTGGAGGCCTCTCCTGTGGCAACAGGTTTTGTAATCTGTGCTTTACCACCTTGTTTCTGGTTGCTGGAGGGAGGTTTCCTGGTCAGTGCTGCAGGAACAATCAGAGCTTCTGTGTGACCCTGGGTTCAAAGCAGCCTTGTGCCCCAAGCCCTGCTGGGGCTGCTCAGGGTGCAGCCGTGGCACCCAGCTCCCTGCCACAGCCATCTGCAGGGGCAGCATCCTCAGGGACACTGCACAGGGGCGAGGCTTTCTGACAAAACATTTCTTGAGGGAGTTGTCCAGTTTGAAAGGAGGGTTGTCAGCATGGCTTTTCCTTTGTTGTCTTTGAGATTCAGCTTGTGCTGCGAGCTCCTCTCTTGTCAGGAGAGCGGCCACTGGTTTCAGCAGATGGCCTTGGGGAAGAGACCTCATGACTCCTTGTTCTGGTTTCCCTTTCTCTAAAATATGGTTGGTGATGCCTCCCTTGCTGTCATACTGAATCCGTCTGGGAGAGAATGACGCGCTTCGAGGCAGCAGCGAGCACAGACTGTCATTGTGGGATGGAGTCACATGAAGCTCTTCAGGAAAGCTGAAAGAAAAGGCAAATCACTTAATCTCTGACTCCTCCATTGTGAGCAGTCTTTTTAGGTGATACACGAAGTAAGGAGTTTTGCACTGAGATTACAGAGCAGTCTTTGCTCCCAGGTATTACTTAAGTTCCTCCTTCTGCAATTATAGACCCATCTGAAGTGGTGTGAAACGCAGCAAGTCACTTTACACATGTCTGAGCAGGCAAAAGAAAAGAAAGGACGGGTATTCTGGGAAGGTGCAGCAGATGTAAAGCCTGGCAGGTATGTCAGGCATACCTGAGCCAGCCCTGTGCCGGTTAGTGCAGGTAACACAGCACCCCAGTTCATCAGGGCAGCACAGCCCACAGGAAATGGCCAAATGAACACACACACTTAGGCCATGGTAAAACCTTCTGCTGCTGCAGGTGAGCTTCTGCTGTAACCCCAGCAGCTGTGCTTCACTGAGAGGTGACAGCAGTGTGAGCTCTACTGCATCATGACCTGTAAAATGCTGCTATTTTGAGATTTCTGCTCTTGCAGTTGTCTTTGCATCCTGTTAGATTGGTTCCTGAAAATATTCTCTACTCTGATTCATTCACTATGGGTTTTTTTCTGGTAGCTGTTTTACATTTTTTTTCCCCTTATTTTAACTGTGCTTAGGTAGAAAACTTAGATGAGTAGACGTGTTATTTAGACACTGCGAGAGGTAAAAGTACAAAATGAGGCAGTTTATTTTTCCTGTCCCAGCCAGCCAAGCAATAGCCTGCTTGGTCAGCCCTCCCAGCCACAACTGGATGCAGCCCAAGGCTCCTACCCCACACTGCCATTACAGACATCCACATTGTTCCCAGCTAATTGCTTTCTCCTGTACAGAAGCTGGTTTCCTTTGAACTGCAGCACAATGTGACACCAGGCATCACGTTGCCTTCTCCCTCACTCTCCTGTGGCCTTAGCAACCTGATACAGCTGTGACCAAGGTAAATGCCCATGGCTGTTAAAGTCAACGCAGCTTTCCAGTGTTTTATGAGAGAATTGAAGGGAGAAATGCTGATGTGGTGTGGTCTTGCAGGAGCCTTCACTGTTCTCTGAATTAACTAGACTGGTCTTCCTCCCTACTTTCAGGCACGCGAAGCTGTATTAATCACTTTATAAAGAAATAACACAGTGCAATGGGGTAAGATTCCTGTAGGCTCAGAAACATGGGACAAAAAGCAGTGTACATCTTAGTTTAAAGCCAAGACTTACTTCATGTGGGCTTTAGCTGGGCTGGCTGGTTTCTGCTGCCGGCAGCTTGTTTCAGTTCTCTGCCTTACCCCTGCACCCTGTTAACCCCCAGGGTTGGTTCCCTGCAGACGGGCACTCTGTGGTGAGGCTCTCTCTGCACTTTCAGGTCTTAACATCAATATCTCCAAGTCATCCTTGAGCAACTCTTCCCTCTGCCTGCTTTCACTACCCTTCTTGCTTGGCTGCACCATGTCAGGATGTAAATTTATATCCCATTGTGCCATTGTCCTTGGGTTTGGTGCAGCTGGAGCGCTCGGAGCTCCTCCCAGCAGAAGCTTCACCCCACCATGGCCCTGTGCTGTAACCAATTGTGCCATGTCTGTGTCCCAGCCTGCTCTGGCATGCACAGGTGAGGTGAGAGCCTTTCCAGTGAGCCTGGTGGGGGTTTGGGTTTGTTTTGAAGGCATATTGAAGGAATAACAGGGTTATTACACAGTTGTACTCTGAGCTGTTCTTCTCCCCAAAAGCGCAAATGCTGCTGCAAGTCACTCCCTCCACAGGGTGATTTGAATATGGGCCCGCAGTCCTTCAAGATTCATTTGCATCTCACAGCTATGCACCAATAGCTGGTATTTGTTCCAGGGAAAGGGGGAGTATTTCTCCCCTAGCTCCGAGCCTTTCCTGGGTCTCTATGCAAATCCATGACTCTGCTTTCCAGTAGAATAAATTCTGGGGATTCCCTGGTCTGCTTTAGGGCATTCACAGCAAAGTTTTCCATTTGGTATCGCTTTGCTTTTAGAGCAGGGTTGTGGGACATTTTCTGTTTCTTTTTAAAGGCAGAAACAAATTTTCCCCATTTTCCAAGAAATGAGAGTAGCAATGTGAGTCCCTTACATAAGAAACTTGTTCCAGCTTCTTCCTAATAAGGATTAATTTGGATACACAGAATAATGTTTCACCACTTGGGTAGGGAGTGATTGGACAACATTCTCAGTAAATATGAGTACCAAGCATCCTCAACCTTGTGAATGAAATTGAAAAGGCAAGAAGAAACCTGTGTGTCTGTAGCACTGCCAGTCTTCTCCCAGGTAGCTCTGGCTCATCAGGTCTGGGCAGCATTTTCCTCTCCAGCCTCTGCAAGTTGACCTGGCTCCATGGCTTCAGCTCTACATTCTTGTAAGGCTGATTGTACAGAAGTTCTCGCTCAGCTGTGTGCTGTCTGCCCAGCTGGATCTGTCCAATTTTAAGATGTGCTGGGCTCGGGTTTGGTGTTCCTGGTGTTTTCAAGTACCAGCAGATAACTCATTCTGTATCCTGGCACACACTTCAGGACTTGCACCATGTTAAACAAATTTCATCAGGAATTATTGCCAAGTGCTTCAATATCTCACATGAAAGTTGATTTGAAAGAAAAAATGAAATATTTTCAGAGGGATGGGAATTAGGGCAAGGAACACATTGGCTTAAAAGTATTTACCAAGGAACCAAGATACAAAGGTGCTGGCCCTGTTTGATGTCAATGTGTTGTATCACTTTACCTAAACTGAGCTTCTGTTATCTCTGCTTCCATCTGTTAACGCTGGGACACTGCCATTGCTGTGGTTCCAGAGAATCCCTGGTGGGCTGGGTGGCATTGCCCAATGAGAAGGTTGTCAGAAATACTATGTGTGAGGTGGTACCCTAACAGACATCACCACACTAAAACTGGGGCATGTTGGTGGGAAGGATTTTTTGGCTCCTGTTGATGTGTGTGTTGTGTGCTCAAAGGTGACAGAGCAGCAGAGACTGTGCTTTCACAGAGCTGTGTGCCATCACCCAAACTGCCAGCTCAGGTTGGATTCTGGACTGTGGATGGTCAGGGCTGAGGTGAGAATGTCTTCCCCCAGTGCTGTTCTCAGATGCTGCAGTGAGTAACTCCCCTGAAGGGAATTACCTCGGGACAAATGCTATACCCCACAGATGGTATGCTGTGCCCCCAGCAAAGCCTTGGCCACGGGACAAAGGGGGTGGAAATGCTGGTGGATGGGATCTGGAGCAATGGCTGGCAGTGGAGGGGCTGCTCCTGCTTGGTGGGTGTGTGGGAGGACACTGAAGTGGTGTCAAATTGAAAGCTGCTTTTGATCCCCTATAATGAATTTTTGTGATGTCAGGTATTTAGTGGTTTTCTTTTTTTTAATTCTTTTTTTTCCACCCAGCTTTGAAATATCATAGTATTTTAATGTTCTGCTATGTAACTGGGTATATACAATTGTGATTAGTTTGGGAATTTCTTCAGATCTTTAGGGATGCCACAGTTTCTTACTTGACAATATAATAATATATGAGAGCCCATCTTGGCTGCGGACTGTGGTAATTAGCTAGTTTTGCTCTAAAGTTGTTCTAACAATGCTTTGAAGCCCTGCCAGCTGACAGAGCCCTTCAGCTCAGCCAGGGCCACTGAGATGCTGGGAGCTGCAGGTTCCTGTTCTTGATGTCAGGCTCTCAAACCACGGATGGCAAATGTCGCAGACAGCACACTTCCAGCTGGATCCTCTGGGTTCAAACACTGTATCAAGAAGCCCTGTGTAAACACTGCATTTTTGTAAAAATATTCCAGATTAATTTTCTTCCAGAAGGCAGTATGGGTGAATAAGATAGGCAACAATGGTCTACATAAAAAAGTGATAAAACTCATCTGTGCAGGGAATGTGAGTCTGATTCTTACTTCAATCAGACACTGGTAGGCTCTGTTTCAATTTTTTTTTTAATGTAACTGCTCCTGTGATGATCAAAAAAGATGGCTTATCTCCAAATCATAGATCTTTCAGAGGCTTTGAATGATTACCTTAAGTTTATTTTAAAAGAAATATAGATGGAGGCTGCTCAGAAAGACACTTTACATAGAAAATATTATACTTGGAAAAGGCAGTGAAGAGGAGGTTAGGAGCCAAGTCTAGTGAAACAGTCAGAGAATAGAATTCCTGAATGATTTGTCCATATGCATAATTCTAGGAGCCTTTCAGAAATTACTTCAATATTTAAGCCCTTTTTCTTGTAGAGGTGCAAGTCTTTGCTAACACTTCAGCTCTATTTCCTTGATTTATTATTTGTAACATATGACTTTCTCTATGTATGCTTTCTCCTCTTAAGTAACACCTCATAAGCATTCAAGATTATATCTTTAAAAGAAAGTATAATGTCCCAAAGAACAAACATAGCACAGAATATCCTTTACCACTCTGGGTTTGAGACAACAAAGCTGTGAAAGAGCTCTGGTGTTCAACAGTGGAACACAAGTACTTTTTAAGGTGCTTTTCTCTTTTATGTTCATAGAATCATAGAATGGTTTGGGTTGTAAGGCACCTTAGTGATCATCTGGTTCCAGCTCCTTGCAGTGGGGCTAGCCATTTATGACTGCATTTCTTTTTATGTTATGTTTCTTCTTAAAAGTTTGACTTTAATAGTCAGCATTCATCTCTTCCAAATGCTGTGAAAGCACCTACCAACTCCTTCTCGCCCCCATGGCTCTAGAAGCTGTTACTTTTTAGCATTCCCGTCAGTCACTCTCTGAACTGGCAGGGACATCTTCACCCGAATGCCAGCAGGATCACAGTGAGAGACTTCTGGGGCTGTTTTTCATTCTGTCTGACCACATCACCACCTCTGTGAGGTTACAGCTTGCATGAGATCAGCGTATCGGGGAAAACCAGCTGCCATGGCAGACAAAGAGCATTTCTGGGGACAGAAAAAAGCACTCTGAAGAGCCTGAAGACAAGGTTTGGAGTCCTTGGTTGAAAGTACAAAGATATAATTGTCCAATTTAATCTGCAATTTAGGAGTGCTGTTGAATTTTGCAGTGTTCCTAAGCTGTCTCACAATAGCACCCATTTGTCACTCTTCCCATACCTCAGATTGGCTTGAAGTCTTGTGTCATATCATTGTTTTGCCAAAAATTTTCCATAAATGGACAGAGGGCTCTGAAATCATACTGTTCAATACCTGCTGGGCATTTTTCAGTCAGCTCTAACAGCAAGATTCCACCCTGCTATAAGTAGGAGACCTCCCTCTAGATGTGTCCTTTATTCCACCAATGGGTCTTATCCAAGGGAAAGCTGGATATTTTACACATTTGTTGGGACTCCTGAATGTCTGGAAATCCAGGATATGTGAGGGCTCACAGGGTTTCAGTGTTTCAGGAGACAATGAAAGTGAGCTGCAGGTGCCTTGCTTTCTGTGGCAAAAAGAGCATTGGATACAGGCAAAGTGGAAACGGAGGATTTGACTCCCTCTGCAGAGAGAGTTCTGTCATGTACCTGCGTCTGTGGTCCCGTCCTGGGCTTCTCCAACATCTCCAAGGGAAAGAAGAAACATGCCACTGAATTCCTCCTGATTTCACCCTCTTTTCCTGCTCTTTCCTTGCTGCCCTGCACTGCCCAGTGTCAGGAACAGGGTTAGGGTGGGTTGGCTGCTGGTCTGATCCAGCCTGACCCACTGTGGTGGGTCTCCTTACAGTGCAGTGAAGACTGTGGCCTTTGCTCTTGTTCTAGGAGTCCTTGCTCATTAGTATTGTAGCATTGGAGAGCTGGAGGGCTTTGAGGTTTTTGGGAGTTTGTTTGTTTGGGGTTTTTTTTAAATTTTTCAGGGTGGGGGTTTTTTTTTTTGGTAGGACAGGTTTTTTGGGGGTTTCTTTTGGTACTTGATTTGTTTGGGTTTTTTGTTTGTTTTTTGTTGTTTGTTTTTTGTTTTGTTGTTTTGGTTTTTTTGTTTGTTTGTTTGGGGTTTTTTTTGTTTTTTAACATGAACCTAACCCTGCAGGAGCTAAGGTGCTGGGGGGCAGCAGGAACAAGAGCTGCCCTGGTGTGACAGCACCGTGCACTAGGCACTGCCTGTTTGAGAGTCTGCTCTCAAAGCCTGCTGCTATAGGAGGGCCTCTACAGCTATACAGTCTGCTGCCTCTGAGCCTTAGGAAAAAACATGATTCTCAATACCTTTCTGTTACACTTTTCCTACTGTCTCCTGTCAAGGAAAATGTACCCAGCCAGTGCTGGGCAGGCTCTGCCATTCCAGCTTTCCCATCTCTGCTGCTTCAGTGTGAGCGTTCCCTGACTTGCTCTGCCCTGTGGGTTTTGCACAGAGCTTCAGGGCTGTTTGCTGGCTCTTGACCCTGCTTCACAGTGGAAAATTCTTCCACAAGTGTTACTTACAGGAAGCAAATGAATATCTCCTCTAAATGGTCTGGCTGAGGAAATGGCTCATTTAGTGAAGTACACTGTTTACTGGATAGCCAGTGGCCCATCTCCAAAATATATACTTGGTCTGAAGGAAGAAAAATATCTGAGATGAATCACTTTGTATGTCAGTGTTTAAATGTTATGTCGTTCATAGCTAAAATTAAAAATATGCATTTTCATGTGGGCTAAAACCCTCCTATCCTGTTCCAGAAAATTGGTAAAACCAAGGTTTAAAATCCTGGGGGGGTATGACTTGTTGAGGTTTTCTTCATTCTGGTTTTGGGTTTTTTTTTTGGGTTTTTTTTTTTTTTTGTTGGTTGTTTTTTTTTTTTTAACAGTGTCATGGTCCTCCACATGCTGTAACACTTTATGGCTTTGTTATAATGGCTTGTGGTAGGGCTAATAGCTCCCAGTTATACTGGCAAATTTTGTACTTGTATTATTCAGTAATTCTAAATGCAACAGCCAGCTCAAGCCTGGAGTATGATCTTGGTTTTATGCAGGGCTGGTTTTGTGATGTCTTCATTTACAATTGGAGTTTCTGACAGTGCCCCTTTGGTATTTTTGGTCCAACTTCAGGCTGAAGGGAAAGGGCTGCGTTCCCTAACCCAGGAGCCATGAGTAAGCATGTTGACATGGATGGGTGCAAGATTAGCACTGCTCTGGCTTCAGATTATCTAGATCAGACACTGTTCTGTAATATGATACCATCCACATCCAGAACATCACAATCTGGCAAAAACAAAATGCACCCAAACACACTGTTGGATTTCTTGCTGTGGCTTGGGTACTGCACAGTTGCCAGGGAAGGCAAGGACAACTGAGCACATGGGTGCTTTTGGTAACTCTCAAATGTGAAAGAAAATAGAAAAGATTTTTTTAAAAAAGGCAGCAGAAATCTCTAGGTGTAGAGGCGGAGCAGGAAAGTGAGAGGGGCGCTTTGGGCTGCTCTAAAGGTTAGTAGTTGGCGCAACCCCCAAGGGTCATGCAGAGCTTCACAGTTAACATTTGAAACTGTGTCAGAGCACAGAAAGGACCCAGCCTGTGCCTGTGCCTGTGTCTCTGGATCAGCTCCGCCACCTCTATCGGATTTGGCACCATCAGTTACATGACTCCTCATGTTTCCAGCAAGTAGGTGTTTGCTCAGTGGAGAAAAGCCTTCATTTTCAGTCCAGAACCATTCAGCAGTCTGCTTCAGAGGTCAAATCCTCAAACAGTTTGGTAATTCCACCATCATCATCTTCACGTGATTCCAGAGCAATCTGGTGACGACTTTTACTTAAAAGTATGTCCAGGCCTATGGCAAACTCCTCTGAGGCGTTTGTTGAGCAAACTCCCATATCTCTAGACTTTGCTTAATAATTGCAAAATGGTTACTCAGTTAATGTTTATCCTATTGTTACTAGAACTCACAATTCAGAGTGCCTCACTTCAGAGAGAGTATATACGTCAGTAGTAATTACGAGTCAAAGCCTCCCAAGATAAATTAAAAGCAACTGTGGCTTGAGCTAAATGACTGAAGGCCACATTTTCAAAAGCAGCCAGTCCATGAAAGATGCAGTTACATTTAGTTCCTATCACCTATCCTCTTGGATAGGAATTTCATTCCTAATTTACTTTATGATCTTTGGATTCCTAAGGATATCTACCCACCTTAAAAAAAAATCCTTTTTTTTTATAAAGTCCTGCTTGAAGTCTCCCAGTCGATGACTGTTTCTGTCTAGCATCTTCTGTGGATGACACAGATGCAGAATGGCACAAACCACATCCTGGCTGGAGACTGCATCACTTCATGGACAGCAAAAATACTCAGCAGTCATCAAGGAGAAAAACAGTTTCAGAGCTGTTCCACCAGCTGTAGGTTTTACAAGGGTTTGAGGGTTTTTTAGTACTCTGAGTTTGTGTGTTTCAAAGGGACAAATTTGTGTGAAGTTGTCTGTGAGACAATCTAAGTCCAAGACATGATACAGAGGGGGGAAAGTTGAGTTGATCTGTTTGCCCTGGCTCTGGAGTACGATGGTGTGCAGGAGCTGGCTGTCCCTTGGACCCCACAGAGCCTCACCGCCTCTGCTGTTTTCCAGACCATGTTTGGAGCCTGCCAGTGGGAGACATTAAGAAACTCCCTCCTTTTCTTGCTGGGCAGGTCTCCATCAACACCAAAAGGTAGCAGCGTGCTCTGGAGAGAGCTGCTAGGGGGTAGAACTGGATTGCCAATGTGACTTCAGTGTCCAATTGGCTGGAAGTCCTTGTCACAAGGACTTGTTTTCACCGGGACTTGATTCCTAGAGTAGAAGGAGCAACTTTGGTCCAGTTGGGAGTAAGTTGGCTGCCAGCAGCCTGGCTGGGAGAGCTGATTCAGCATGGCCAGCCACTGCCCGGGAAGCCTTGCCCGACCATGTGGTTCCTGTGTTGAACAACTGGAAAAAATGACTTGCTTAATGGGATGCAGGCTCACGAGCTGAATCAGCCTCGGCAGGGATTTTGTTGTTTCAACTGTTTCTTGTATTGAAAACCCCGCTCCGAGGCCATCTGGGGAGGCTGGCAGTGTACCAGTGGTGTTGAACCAGGAATGGTGACTGGGGACAGCAACCCCTGTCCCAGGGCAGTGCGGGGAGTGGAGAAGGGCAGGTTAAACCTAACCCCATTGCTCTGGGGTGGCTCAGTCCCATTGAGAGAAGGAGGGAAGGTACAGCCCAACCAGCAGCACATCTCCTCTGCCCTCACAGCAAAGCACAAACTGTGCACTTCTGCAAAGAGCAGAGAGATAGCGAGAGGGTGGCAGCTGTGTCAACCCACGCTGCGTGCTTGGTCTATTAGGGTTTTGTCTGTCAAATGCGTGCAGGCTCTGCTGCCTCCAATCATTGTGTGCAGCCACAGTCATTGCTGCTCTTTGTCTGGTGCAGGCAGCTCTGCTGGGGCTCGGCTCGCTGGGGCGCTTTCAGGTCACTGTGACTTGCAAAGGGAAAGGCTTTTCAAACCTCCTCTTCCCCTGCCATGTAGAAACAGACACAGAGATAAATGGGGATATAATCAGGGACTGCTCCTTGCACTTGCCTCTCCGAGCTCCCGGCTGCCTTTGCCTTGCCTGGATGCAGTGAAACTGTACCTTCACCTTCCACAGCAGGGGACTGAGCAAGGGCACTGACACACAGCCTGACAAACAGCAGCTTGATTCTCTGACAAGTGATTCTCTCACCGTGCTCAGCAGAGGTGTGGCTACAGCTGAAATTGTCGGTCTGGGCTTTGTATACAGTGGTTGAGGAAAGTGGTGGATCACACTGCAGAAAAGCAGCAGAAATAACAATGGCAGCCCCCTGCAAAAGTAATAGCAGCACTACTCCTCCCACACCACATTCTGCATGGAACAACTGAATTAAGGGTTGTCCAGCCTAAACTACAAAGGGCTAAAGAGGCAGAGAACAGGCTTCTGGTTGAAGGGTGAAGTCAGGGCCATATGAAAGGATCTGCTCCCCAGGTCCATGGGGGATCACACACCAAGAAATGGGCCAAAACTGCAGCAAGAAGGGCTGGCATGAGGCAGGAGGAACCAGGCTGGACTCCTGCCTTTCTGCTTCAGGGAATCCGGTCTTCACGTTTATGTGCAATGCACTGAGTTCCCAAGAAATGGGGATAAGAAATCATGGCTGGTTACTTTTATCCCAGTAATCTACTTGTTTCTGCACCACTCCAGTGCCTTAGAGGTGGCAGGGAGCCCAGCCAAGCGTTACACTTGAGCAGCAGCTTGTGTTTATGGTGTAAGGCTGTAGCTGGGAGCGTGTGTGTGTGTGTGTGCCCGAGCCGATGGCACTCCTAGCACACAGCAGATGCTCCCTGCGTGTACAGCCACACAAGCTGGTGGCTCTTTCCTTCAGCAAACGGAGAGCAGCCTGTGTTTGGTCTTGTGACTCTGTCAGTGTGGCTGCTGGCATTTCAGGTCTGTTTTAAAGTGTGGCAGAGGATTGGTGCTGTACACAAGAAGAATTTGATTTTGCTGTCAGCTGGCTCCTGCACAGAGCTCCTTGGGGCCATGAGAATTTATGCAGCTAGCATTGTCCCTTGTGTCAGTCTTGTGGATTGTAGAAATAAGGCCCAAAGCTGGGATATGGATTGCCTTTCATCTCCCAGAGCTTCCTCAGCCACATGCACAGCTTTATCAGCTCTTGAGACTCCATTGTGAGTCTCAAGATATTTGGTAGCTTGGCAAAGAGACAACTCTTTGAAGCACAATATTTCAGGGAAAATGAAATATTTTTTTGTAAAGGGAGATGAGGAAATGAGGGATGTCTCTAGCTCCTGTGCTTGCAGAAAGATACTTCAAAGTGCAAAGAGGTGATAATCTCTTCGTCGTGCTGAGCCTTCATTTTAAGTTCAGATCTGTGCAAAGTTTCAAACTGACACTATTACCTCTGACTCCCAGCAAAGCCCCTAAAATCTTTTCAAGGCAGCTGGATTGAGTGCTTATACTGTTCCCTTCAGGAAAAGATCTGAGTGCCTTGGGTCTGAGGGAGCACTGAGGTTTAATCATTACACCAGTGCTTCCAGTTTGTATTTCTGCGGCATTTTATAAATAGCAGGAAATATGGTCTTTTCAGCATGCTATTCTAAACCCCTGATTACTCACCCTGCAGCATAGCCTCTCCTACAGCTAAGGTTGTCTCTAATTTCTAGTCTTGACAGCCTTGACCATGACCTGGTTGGAATCAGACCACTCTAAGCACTGCAGGGCATCTTGGAAGGATGCTTCATCTCAGATCTGCTTCTGCCTGGATCTGATGGCAGAGAAGCTGAAAGCTCTCCATGCAGATTTCTCATTGAAATGCAAACCTCATCCCAGTAAAGCTTCTGTCTGCCAGCGTACCCTTTGACAAACTGATAATCCATGATAATAGAGAATTTTATCTCCATTCTTAAACATCATCAGGCATGATTATTAATGTCTTCCTATTGCACAATAAACAATGCAGAACCCTCAGCTTTCCTGAATGTGGAAGGCAGGCAAATTACGTCTGCACTGTGGGTGAGCTGTGCATTTGCTGCTTCTGCAATCAGCCAACAAACCCCTTCAGATTTCAGAGGCCAGACTATTGCTGCTGGCAGCTTATCTCCTTGCTCAACAGCACAGCAGACTCTCGGGGTGAAAAGCTGGGCCTGTTGAAATCAGTGGCAAAGTCCTCCTCATTTTCCTTGAGTCAGGATTTCTCACTCGATCTCTTCATTTCTGAGTGGGTAGAGGAAAAAACCTTTCTTTTCTCAAGTGCCTTTTTGGAGGACAGCCTGTGTAATGTTCTGTTTCTGTCTGTGCAGAAGGTGTGCAAGGTGTTGGAGGTCCTGCAGTCCTGCCCTGTCTGAATGTCCTGTGCTGGGAAGGCAGGAGCAGGAGGACAGGCTTTGTCTGTGCTCCCAGGCACGGCACATGGCGTGCCAACCTGAGCACTGTACCTGGTGTTCATCCTGCCAGGACTGAAAAACATCTCAACAACACACCCTGAAGATTTCTGCTTAGGGTACAGGCCAGGATTTTCTCTTTCTGGGTCCTCTGGTGACTTGCGTGACCCCTTCAGCTGATTAGGCAAAGGTTTTGTAGTGCTGCTAGAACCAAATGCATAATTCTCTTTGCCAAGTATGAACTTCCCTGTGGGCAGTCTCCACATGGCCATGGGCAGGTGAGTAAAATGCTGCTCTTGTGTGTAAGGAACATTCCCCCCGTGCCACCTTCCTGCTGCCTACAGCAGTGACACAGCTGAGCGCTCTACAACAGAGTCCATGAGAAATCCAGTGATTGCAGCCCAGCCATACACAAGCTTATGGGCAGATTTGAATCTGAAAAAGCCCTAGAACTGGCAGTTCAAAGATGATTTCTGACTAAGCATAGCTCAAATAGCCCCTGTGCTAGATCTAACAGGAGTAGAAACTTATGTAACTCTAAATTGTGTTGCTTGTAATGACGCACTAAAGGGATGGGCATTGCAAGGGGCCATGGCAAGAATCCGGCTGCTTTCCAGAGGATACTCTGACCTGCCAGCTGGCTGTCTCCAGCTTCGGTGAACCGACCAAAGTCACGGGAGCCAAGTGCCCCAGAGCCCAATGACCCCATGCCTCGTCTCTCACGCACTGCAGCACAACTGGCTTTTCTTTTGTAGCTCCTGAAACCTGCCCTGGTTTGCCATCTAAAGAGCAATTACACAAGTCTTTACCTCATCTCCTGCATTTTGCCAAAGACCTCAACTGCACCTTAGGAATGGGGGTTGTTGGTACTTCTTCTCCCTTTTGTCTCCTAGAGATTTTGATGTGCCTGGCCCCTTGTTCTTAGGCCACCACCTTGGTCATTGAGCACCTTACAGAGAATTCTAGTTGTGTTCTTTAAAGGCATTTTCTCTTCCTCTCTCTCTCTTTTTGTGGTAAACATTGGTAGAGCTCTGCTGAAGCATTGCCTGAACCTCTAGCCCACTATGAGTCTTTGCTTTTAGAGAAAATTTTCTGTCTTTTCTTGTGCTCCAGAGCGCCCATAACAAAAACTCAATTAAAATGGAGGCAGAAGGAATGTGCTATGAGTAACTGTGCTTTCAGTGATGTGGAGCTGGCTGGTTCTGACCTGACTGCTGCCCCAGTGCCTACATGCCTGTGCTGCACCTCTGCAGGGCTGATGTGCACCTGAGTCACCACAAAAGGCTGCTTCTGGCACAGCCTGTGTCAAACTTCATCAAATGAGGGCAACGAGCATGGAGAAGGGCCTCAAGGGGAAGCCATATGAGGAGTGGCTGAGGGAACTGGGTCTGTTCAGCCTGGAGGAGACTGAGGGGTACACTCACTGCAGGTACAGCTTCCTCATGGGCAGAAGAGCTGGGGCAGGCACTGATCTCTGCTCTGTGGTGACAGTGACAGGACACAGGGAATGGCCTGAAGCTGTGTCAGGGGAGGTTTAGGCTGGGTATTAGAAGAAGGCTCTTCACCCAGAGGGGGGTTGGGCACTGGAACAGCTCCCCAGGGCACTGGGCACAGCACCAAACCTGACAGAGTTCCAGAAGTGTTTGGACAATGCTCTCAGGCACATGGTGTGACTCCTGGGGATGGTGCTGTGCAGGGCCAGGAGCTGGACTGGATGACCCTTGTGGGTCCCTTCCATCTCAGCTTATTCTGTGATAAACAGACACAGAGGACAGACTGGCTTCTCTGCAGCACAGACATTGCCAGACTCAGACTGTGAGTGCAGAGGGGGAATCCAGCAGCCCTGCTCACCAGTGCCACAGAACAGGGCACTGCTCTTGGCAGTTTCTATTTTCACTTTTACACTGCTCAGATAAGCACTGCCCCTGGGGAGATGACTTGGTTTGCAAAGGTGGCAGGAAGATTCCCAGCTCTCCTCTCCACACTGGGAAGGCCTGGTCAGTTCACCCTTATTCAGCTGCTGCCAGAGGCTGGGCAGGGATCCCCAGGAGCTCACCAGGGAAGCCTGGGGCTTTTTGTGCCTCCTCTTGGGAATGGGCCTGGGCGCTGTGGTGGCTGCTGGTAGCAGGCTCCCAATGCAGGTGGGATGTTGACCGTGAGTCAGAAAGCAAGAAAAAGTGAATTAGAAGCAAAATGCTTCAGCTCCTCTGTAACACAGCCTATTCAACAACTGAAATAGGAAGGTTTGGTCTCTGTCTTCAACCTCCCTGCACAGGACAGAGAACATGCTCTATTCCTGCTCCTGGCAGCAGGCATGGGTCTTCCCTGACAGTGCAGGGCAGGGCAGGGATGGGATGGGTGCTCCTGAAAGCTGCTCCAGGCTTGTCTCAACCCCAAGAGGTTGATCAGCCTCCTTGGGCTCTCCTTGGAGCCCACACAGCAGCATGCAGAGAGCAGTCCTCACCGTGGGTCATTGTCAGGCTCTGAGCCTGGTGCCCTGGAAGGCTTTGGTGACAGGAAGGTGATACCTGGGATCCCAGGATACCTGCAGGAAAAAGACCTGGAAATAAGCTCAGCTGAAGGCCTCATTTTGACACCTTCCTTTTTTTTTTTCATAGCAAAACTGATATTGGAACCTATGGGACATACAAGTTTTCTGTCACTTGTGGCTTGATGCAGTTCACACAAACTCACCTGGTCTGCGTCTCCAAGTGAAGCTTCTCTCCATCCCCAGCAGTGATTGCACATCCCACCTCCCCAGGATTCACAGCAATGTGACCAGAGGCAAGAAATCCAAGTAACCCTTGGTTTGCCAGAAAATCTTTGAGGTATTTCATTTTTTGTGGGAAACATGGAGAAGTGCACTTCCCTGTCCTCTCCCCTTTCACAACAGTCTGTGTTCAGCTGCTGCCTGCCCAGAGCAGCCGGGCTGGACAGGGCTCCAGACAGACTCTTCCTGCTGCTCCTCACTCAGCTGGAGGCACTGGCATTGAGCAACCCTGGGCACAGCTTCACCCAGCCCCAGCACACTGCCTGGGCACGTGGCAGCACCTGGCCATGGCGGGGCCACCAGCCCCTGGTGCCCCGTGGCCCTGCTCCCAGGACAAGCAGCAGTGCTGAGCCCCTGCCTGCCTTACAGAGCTGGGCATGAAAATGCAGCAGCTGCTCCAGCGCTGAGGCAGCCCAGCCCTGGGCACTGGGGCAGGGTCTGGTGCCAAGTGCCTGCTGAAGTGGTGCTAGGCACAGTGTTAGCAGGAGGCAGGAGCTCCCTTTGCAGAGAAATGTGTGTATTCATGTGTGTCTGTGTGTGCATTTGCATGCCCAAGATACCAGATTGGTTCATTTATATTTTCATGCATTTAAACATTGCCAGCTGTGTTAATGATGGCTGCAGCACATCAGCCACTTCTGTTCTCACCCAGACTTGTTATTTTTCCCACTGGTTGTTCTATCTATTTTGTAAGAGTGCTAAAGTGCTGTTTCTCTCACACAGTCTCAGGTAGGAAATTGTAGTGTAGTCTATATTTTAAGCATTACTTAATTTGGACTGGCAAGATCCTGGGTTTGTCAGAGCAGAGAGACCTCATAGCTGGGATCAGCTAGCTACAGAGGCTAAGGCAGACTGAAAAAAGAGAGTATATTGTCATTCTTGGGAGATTTAAAAAACATATGCCTCCTCTCCAGTGTTCCAGACTATCGAGCTTTATCAGTTTTACTGCAAACTACAAATGCTTTTTGTGTAATGACAGCTCTTTAATTAGAACTTGGAAGCAATAGCATCTGCTGATTATAGCATGGTCCAGCATGTTCATGTTCCTCAGTTTTTATTTCCAGCTTTGCAATTAAATTGTTGCATGCCTCAAGGCAAGTGACTTCAGCCCTCGGTGTCTGTATTTCCACAGATGGAATGAAAACCTCCACTGGAGATCCCTGGACAGACCCTGCTCAAATGGCACAGTCTTGGGTTACTCTTCCATTCTGTGCATGTTTGTGAGCCCATGTACAAGTCCAGTGAATGAGGGTTTGGGATTTACCTTGTCCAGGCACAGTCTGTGAGACATTCCAGGTTTGAACAATGGAAATTTTATAGGCTTCAGCTATAACTGGCTGGGCAAGAAATAACAGCTTCACAGCAATGAGTCCTCACTTGCATGGAATGCCATTTAGTGTCTGATCTCTCCTCACCAAAGTGAGATATTAAAATCTGTCTATCCAGAGTGCGTTTCTAGAGGGATGAAAAAGGGGCAAAATCCTTTCAGTTTGAAGCTATCCTCAGTTTTGTATGGAAAAGGTTTTGTTTCCCAAGAGGGATATTATATACTAGTGATTATGGAAAAAACTTTAGCAACACAGTTGAGAGAGAGACGGCACAGCTGGTTCTGCTGTCTGCAATCTTTCCCCCCACACTGGCGGAGATACTGGTGGAGATGACGGAAGATGACAGTGGTTGTTGTGATGACCCTCTTTAAACCCTTAGTGTTGTGATTTCCAGTCTGAACAACAGGACTGGAATATTTGCCCTTACAGCCAAAGGTAGCAGGGCGCTGCACAGTCTGAGAGTCACTCCCTGCAGTCCCTTCATTGGAGATTTCAAATGCAGGCAGTGGAAGATATTTTTAAGTAGTCCCAATCACTGGAGCCAACTGGGGCAAAGTCAGAAGGGATGCACACAAGGGAAGGAGGTTGAGTCACACTGAGCAGTGGCAGAAAGGACAGTAAATTAATGTTGTGTGTGCTTACCGGCAAGCAGTGCTGTAAAGCACAACAAGCAAGTGGCAAGTTTTTTCTAGTCTTACTTAAAAATGTTCTCAAAATCTGTGAGTACAGCATCACAGACCGCCTGATATTTTGTAATGCTGCAAACACTGCCCTTAACAGACACCAGAAATCCCACTGGGAGTTTCATCCATTTGCAGTGGAAACATGAGGTCTTTAATAGTAAGGATGTTTCAATAACTTTCCGGGATGTTTTCCACTTTGGCACAGCTGTTCTCTGACAGATTGCAAAAGAGAGGAATTCAGTAGTAACAGCTTGATTCTGCAGGATGCTAAAGCCTTTCTGTCCAGGACTGTGTGCCCTTAGCCCCTACCAACAACAGCTTGGCATCACACAGGATTACTCAGCATTTTGCAGCCTGGAGCCATTCTTACCCACTTGGCCTTGCCACCAGCTTTTCTATTTCTTTCTATTTCCATTTCCATTTCTATGTCTATTCCATTAATATTTCTGTGGAAATGAGCTGAAA
The DNA here is from genome assembly GCA_013400915.1 of Pardalotus punctatus. Lineage (NCBI taxonomy): Eukaryota > Metazoa > Chordata > Aves > Passeriformes > Pardalotidae > Pardalotus > Pardalotus punctatus. The sequence goes on along the minus strand of VZTX01006432.1, from coordinate 26,654 downwards.
CAGGTGCCATTCTCTGAAGGGACCCAGCCATTCTGTCTAGGAAATGGCTTGGTGTTGTTGTAGGAAAGCTGTGGAGCAATAACATGTCTTGAAAATTTATGCCTCGATTTCTCCCTCTTAGAAAAGCTGCACCTTGATGCCAGATTTAGTAACAATGGCAGCATAACTGAATTGTTTATTATGTTGTATTAAGGTTATGTAGAGGAAATGTCACAGGAAATGGCTTCCTCCCCCTGTTTCTAAACTAAGTGTAGACTCCAAACAGGTGTTTATTCTGATAGAATTTAACAGTTTGAGAATGGGTGGGATTTTTTGTTGATCAAAGAGAAAAAATATGCCATCTTTGCTATGGCTGGCATGATCAACATTAATTAAACCTCTTTTTTGGACATAAAATATCCACTACTGCATAAACAGTGCCTGGGCTTTCCCCATACAGCACTAATAGAGTCAATGGTAAAGTTCTTGTCAGCTTTAGGAGGCCAAAGGGGTTTCACGCTGTTCTGGCCCTTCCCAGTATTTGCTGCCTCACAGATCAGTGTATTGCAGAATCCTCTGTTGCTCAGAAGAAGGCAGAAAACATGTTTTCCCTCTCTTTGCCCTGGCCTTTCCTTGTCAGAACAAGGGAGAAGAGCAGGAGGCTGGAGCAAAACAAACATGAGCAGGGCAGGGTGGGATTTGGCTGCTTTGGGGCCAAGTGAGCAGCAGTGAAGTGCTCCCTGTTTCACTCCAGCCGTGGCAGTCTGTGCAGAGAGAGCCATCCCCACTCCCCAGCCGGACCCCCAGGCTGCTGCTGCCCTGGGAGGGGCTCTGCCCTGGGCAGGGGGATGCCTTCCCCAGAAACAGGCACAAACAGGCACAAACAGTGACAGGGAATGGTGACTGCTCTTTAGCTGGCTCAGTGCCCCAAAATCCCACCTCTCTCTTCCCAGCATGTCCATCATGGCTTTGGCACTGCTGCCAGACTTGCCAGATTCCCTGCTCCAGAGCAGTGTGCCAGCCCCTGCCTGGTCTAGTTTTGGAAGTCCCATATCTTAGGCTGTCGAGGTCCCTGGAAGAGGCTGAGCTGCAGGCAGACAGGATGGGTGGTGGGGCAGTGCTGGCTCCCTGGGCAAGGACACGTGAACTGGAGTTGTTTGTGTTCCCAGTGCACAATCACACAGGACACATCCAGTCACCTGCTGCAGGGGGTTTAAATTGAGCAGGGTGGGACTTTTCTGCCAGAGGAATGATAGCTTTTTTAATTGCCCCAACTTGGTTGCATACAACCATTGGCCCTTCAAGGAGAAAATGCAAGGAAGGATGTTTTGACACTGAGGTCAACCTCTCCTAATGGCTCTTCCAGGCCTGGTTTGCAAACTTCCCACATGATCACTGCTGAAACTCAGGCCAGCATTTATGTGAATGGAAGCTGCTTTTGCTGCCCTTCATTAATCTCTTGGTCACTAACTATAGAAGTTAATGTGGACTTTCAGCTCATACATATAGAAAAAACAGATATGCAGCACCATGTTGTATTACAGACCACTGCAGTATACATGTAACCAAGGGGGTCAGATTCTACAGTACGATCATTCCATGATGATTTTTAAAACGTAAAGCCATGTGGAAGCAAATTCAAATCCCAGCCTTGCTTTGGTTTGTTTGGGGTTGGTTTGGTCTGGGTTCATTTTCCTTAATAAAAGCTTTTCAGAAATGCCCCACAAAGCCTGGCTTTGAGGCTCTTGGTCAGATGGGACACGATGTCACACTGATGGAGCTGGCGTGGGGCTGGGAGCAGCCAGACCTGGCTCGGGTGCTCCAAGGACCTGCCATCCCTGCTGTGAGGCTTCCTGCTTCTCCAGCACTTGTTTCCTGCTCTGAGGAGCAGAGCCTGTCCTCTCCCTCCTCCCCACAGCAGCATGACGTTGTGTGTTTATTTTGAAAACGTGTCTGCAAAACTCTTTAGGGTTGTTCTCTATTGTAAGGGGGGAAACTAAAATTAAGTGAACAGTCTCCTCTCTAAAAAGCACCAAACCAAGTGCCTTTGCTCTGTGTAGCAGAGTGCACTGGCTTCTGCATCTACAAAGGATAGTAGTTACAGATTTTTCCAGCATAAAGTGATTTACACCTTAAATTTGTCCCATGGGTCTTTAAGGCCAGGCCTACATTAGAAGTTTATGATAATGAAATGCTGGTTAAAGAAAAAAAAATTATGCCATTTCTATATTGTTAAAATACCATTGTAAGTGGATAATTAAATCAATGTGATCTTTTTCCTGTTTAGGTTGTTTAACTTACTGAACTGGGAATTGCTCTGCCAGCAAAAACACCTTTAGTATGAAAGTTTGTCATTTTTACTGCATTGAGAAAATCTTGTGTTAGAGACAGGGCTGTTATGGCATGGCTTTTTTAGTCTACATTGTGTCTTCAGAGCAGAGATTTAAGAGTATTTTGAATAGCAGTTACTTGCCAGACGGAAAGTCTGGCTCCTGAGGACCAAACCCCACTGTCAGTGTCACTTCGGACAAGGTGACTGCCTGTTCATACCACCCAGCAGTGTCAGGCTTCTCAAAGAAGAGTGAATTCTGTCAGAGACAGGAAATGCAGTTTTTCTGACAGAAATATCAGCATCAAAAGCATGGGAGGGAAAAAAAAAAGATATATTTCATTTACATGTACTGCTTGAGTGAATCACATAACTGAGGTATCACAGGAACTTTTGAGTGGAGAATCTGAGTACTCTTTTGATTCTGATTCAGCAAACTGCTTAGGCATATGCTTATCTCTGCTAGAGATCTGCCTGTTTAAAAAATAAAAGAGAGAATTGAAGTGTAGTAGCCAAATCTCCAATGCTGATTAAAGGCTTTTCTTCCTTCTGTGGTTTTCTTCTGTCTGTGGCTTATGAGGGAAAGAAAAAAAAAAGGCAAGCAAAGAGCAACTTCTGGCGGTCCTGGCAGCCCTGAGTGCTGAACAGCCTTTTATCCAGGGTGAAGAGCAACAGATCCACTCACAGAAGGCAAGAGTCGTTCCCACATTCTCCAAAGTTTGCAATGGTGTTTGTCGAGCAAGGTTTGTCCAGCTGCAGCCCTGCTCAAGGAGCCAGGGAAGCCGTTCCTGACATCAGGTGTCCCATCCAAGAGCTGTTGTGTCGTATGTTCTTAGCATTGCAGAGTTTACAACAGATAAGGAGAATAGGCTGCTAAAAAGAGCAAGTGACGTAGGCTCCCAGCTTGGAATACAACAGAGAAGGAAGGCACAAGAAGGTCATGGCTGGAGCAGGCTGCAGAGTGGCCACAAAGCAGGGGCAGCAGAAAGCTCAAAAAGCACCCATGCAAGTGTTGGGAAAGTTTACAGCCCTTATTCCCAATGGGCAGCAAACAGATGTGGTAATGAAGGCAAAGAGCCTCATTGTCATGTCCAGGGACTGACGTTCAGAAATGCTGGCAGCTCAGGAGCAGTTTGGTGGTTCAGGGATAGGCGTGCAGAGCTGCTCTGAGTACGGGCTGCTGCTCTGGCAAGCACAGCTGGGCTCCTGGCTTCCCTGCTCTCTCTCTGCCTCAGTCCTTTCCCCGGAACCCCCAGCTGCTCTCCTCCTTGCCAGCCTGAAACCCTGTGCCCTGCCTACAAAAGCGATTTGAATTTTTAGTAAACCTGAGCTAAGGTAGTTATTTTGAGCAGAGTTTCTGTAAAAGTCTGTGGTTTCAGCAGTTTTGCTTTGAGTTTTGGGTGGAAACCTGCACTCAAACTGAGATTCACGTGCTGCAAAAGAACTAGGCAGAAGTGTTTGCCCAAACGTCTGAAAATTAAAGTTTCAGATTTGTTCAGCCCCAGAACACCCTTTTTTCCGTTCCCAGGGTGCTGGAGTGTAAAGGTGTCTCCCAGCAGGAGTGGAGTCAGTGCGAGTCCTGCTTCTCACCCTTCTCCCTCTCGGGAGGTTTTGTCTGAGAGACTTCTAGCTGGTGACTGACTGGGTCTTTCTCTCAGCGAGGCCATCCCAACTTTGTCTGCTGAGCGTGGCAGTGAGACTGCAGCACAGACTGCCTGGCTGCCTGGGAATGCCTTGGCCATCAGCTCTCTCAGGGTAGCCCAGGATGAAGGGACAGAAGAGATGGGAGCTGCTTCTCAGCCTCTGGAGGCATGGGAGAGAGGCAGGACAGAGTGGAGGTGATCTCTCTGTGGGAGCTCAAATCTGAGGGCCTGCTGAAGACCAGGGGAATGGCATGATTGGATGCTCTAGTGGCAAAAGGGTGGGAGGCTGGAATTTCAGTCCCAAATTTCCCTCTGATTGAGAGAGCTGTGAGCAGTAAGGACAGACATCTGAGAAACACAGGAACAGACAGCCCTCTTTAGTGGGATGATGACACAGAGGGGTAGCAGGGCCTGAGGCTGTCCTGCTGCTTGTCTGTAGAGTCCTGCAGACTTTTTGGCCCTTTTAGTTGTGTGTATTGAATGCAGTGGTTGAACCTTAGAGACTCTTGACCTGCTTCTCTTTGGCCTGGGCCTGTTGCTGGTTCCCAGGCAGTTACTGGTCCTGCTGCGTGGGTAGAGTCTGGGCTATTATCAAGCCCAGATTTTGAGAGGTTTGTGTATCGTGGAGCTCAATTTTTATTTCAGTGCTAATCCACTGGCAGGTCACAGATGTAGTTTTTTTTCCCTTCCCTTGTCCTGTAGTCCTAGTTGGATGCCTTGGCTGCATGCTGGAGGATTTCTCCCTGTCCTGTGAAAGATGATGTTGTGGCTGTGCCCTTTATTCTATGACAAGTTCAGTATATTTTGGAAGTGCCTGGTTTGAAATTTGTGAGTAAGGAAAGAAGAGACCCAAGTGGAAGTGGTAGGCTTTCAGATTTCCCTCTTTCCTGCCTTCCCAGACCCAAGGGAGAAGCAGTCCTGCTCTTAGGGCTCAGTGTGGTATCTGAATTCATTAAATATCTCTGTCCTTTAATGAGTTACATGAAGATCCAACTATTAATGCTGCAGAATGTTGTAGAAGCCTGTCTGATTTGAGATCCGAATGTGTGGCATGTTTCTATGTGTCATTGTGTGTGTTCATCCCTAAAGCCACCCCCACTCCAAGTACACAAATGGAGCATCTAGAAGAAAGGAGCTCTGTGACTTCTCAAGCTGAGGACAGACACTGCTCCATTTGTCCTCCTCCACTGTGCTCTCCATGCAGGAGCTGGAAGTCATTAACTGGCATGTTTCCACCTACTTTGCACTCTGATCTAAGCTTATTATGGCAGAGTTTCCTCTTTGGATCTCTGCAGTGCTGGTTTCACTGCTGCTCTGATGAAAGAATAACTGTTTGGTGGCTTAAACACTACCTCTTTGCTTCCACTGTGCCCTTGTGACCTGCTCAGAAGATATGGGCTTGATAATGCAGGGTCATGGGTACTTACAGTCCCACCTGCATGGTGGGAAGGAAGTCTGTGCCTGTTTAAATGGGAACCTGTCTGGGATACAGGAAGTCTGCTCTGGAACAGGCTGAAAGGCCCTGGCAGTATATGTGAGCCATATGTAACCTGGAGCATTATTAAGTATGTTTCTTGTCCCATGGGACAAAATGAGGAAATGAACCCCATTCATCTTTGTGATCAGTGAGATTTTGTCTGAGCAAGTGGGGTAGGACTCAAGATGTTGGCTAACCTTCTGGCAAAAGCAGGGATTGAAATAAAAAAGAGTAATACTGCACCAACTTTGCCCGTAGTGAACTCAGTAGACAGGGACAAAAGCTTTTAGAAGTAGGAAATAAAAAACAAATCCGTGACTAGGTGGTCCTGGAGAGATTTAATTGAAGGATATCTAAACTGTTTATCTGTTCCCAAGGGTAAGGAGAGTCATGAATAAACCTATGTGTGCTTTGATGGACATTAAGTGACTCATGCCATTCTGTCAGTTATCTCACCATGAGAAATAGTTATGGAACAAAGCCTGAGTGTATAAACGTATTAAACAGTTTCCATTGGAACTTGATATGCTGAACTGAAGTACGTTGTAAGGATACGGGTACATACCGCTAGTGAGAGCAATTGGTTCAAAAAGGAAAAGATATGGCATCATTCAGGCTGTTGCTATAATCACTGAGGGTAGCTGCAGTTTCCCTGAGAATAGCTGCTTTTTCTGTTTACGGCAAGAACATTTGTATAAAGGATTTTATGGCACTTTAAGCTGCCTGATCCTCATGCACAATATGACCTCTGTTGAATTTACTTCCTTCCTTTTTCCCCTTTCCTCTTTCCCCCTTCTCCTTCCCTATAATACTTTTGTTTTTCCACAGTTTGAGCTCCTGACAGAGGTTTTGTTAACTTCATCAGCATTAGGCTCTGTTCAATTACAGGGTCAAAACTGAACTAGCTACAGTGAGGATGTGGCAGATATATTTCATATTTGGGGTGGTGTATCTGCTGTGAAAATCATGCTTCTAGCCTCTGAACGTACACATCCAAACCTCTGGGGTCAGGTTGGTAGGCAGCAGGTTCAATCCCTTCTTATGGATTTGCCCCTCATGGTGGGGCATGTACAGCAGGCACTAACTAAGGGGCTACAACAAAGCTGGAGAGGGACTTTTGACAAGGACATGTAGTGATGGGACAAAGGAGAATGGCTTTAAACTAATAGAGGGCAGATTTAGATCAGATATGAGGAATAAATTCTTCACTATGGAGGTGGCAAGGTGCAGGAACAGGTTGCCCAGGAAAAGGTGTGGATGCCCCATCTCTGGAAGTGTTCAAGGTCAGGTTGTCTGGGGCTTTGAGCAACCTGATCTAGTGGAAGGTCTCCCCGCCCATGGCAGGGAGCGGGAACTAGATGATCTGTAAGGTCCCTTCCAACCCAAACCATTCTGTGATTCTATAATTCTATGAATTTGTAGGACTGTATAAGGATGACTGTGTGTGTGCTGCCCTGTTACAACTTCCTCCCAGCTGTGACCTTAAGGCTAAATGTTTTACTATCCAAGTTGCTGAAATTACTTTAGCTTGGCCAAGGGAGGCCTGTAAGGGAGGCTGAGCAGGTAAAGCAGGTAGAGCAGAGTTCTGAGTTTCTCAATCCTGCTTGAGCATCTCTGTTGAAGTATGAGAGTTGCTGGTGCTGAAAGGAAAATAACAAGAATTCGACCACAAGCTCTGGAAGGAGATGCCAGACAAGAGAGTATCCCAGAGACAGCTCCACTGCCAGCTCCTTCATGCTGAGCCAGCAGAAGCCGGGACTTGCTGGGTGGCCAGCACCAAGCAGGCAGAGCAGCCCATGCAGGTGGCAGGGCTGAGGCTCTCATGCCAAATCTCATGTGCCCAGCCCCAGTGGCAGGCACTCCAGGCTGAGCTGCCTGGCCCGGCAGGAGCAGCTCCTGTAAGTACAGGTGCTTATTGGATGTGCAGACAGCTGAGTGCCACACGGCTTTTTCCTTTGGTTTCCCCCGGCTGAGCCGTGCAGGCTGGTACTGGGCACCTCTTACTGAGTGTGCAAATGGGCAGCCCAAAGCCTGAGTCTCATGTCCAGAAGCACGGGGCAGCTTAGCGCCCTTTGTTACCTTTTGCCTGGCAAAGCCTGGCCAGAACATGGCATGTACTTTGTCCCCTGTGTCCCTCAGGTCTGCTCAGGGCCCCTGGGAGCACAAGCTCCGAAGAGAAGCTCGGGCACAAGGGACAGAGAGGGACCTGCTCATGCCGGACTCGGCCGGCGCTGGTGGCAGCGTGGGGCCCTGTGGGAGCTGTGGACTCTGTGCTGGGTGAGCTTGTTCCACACATTGCCCTGATCTCTGCTCGGCTGTCCTGGCTCTGCTGTGGCTGCTGTGTACAGGTTGCAGGACTGACTTCTGAGTAAGAGTGGACTTTTTGTTTGTTTGGTTTGGCTTTTTTCTTTCTCCCCAGGCAGCACTGTCAGGCCTGGGCCAGTGAGCAGAGCCTAGCAACCTTTCCACAGGAGGCTGGGCACTCTGCTGACATTGAGGGAAAAGTGGGGCTTGGTCTGGTTTGGCTTTTAATTAAAAGAAAATTCCTTTCCTTTCCTTTTTGGATCAGTGAGAACATTAAACTGCCTTATTCTCCTTTAGCCAGCCCTTTCCACAAAACACTCTTCTGTACATGTCTCTGAACAACTTGTCTTGTTTGAGTGAAGCATCCCAATTATAAAATAGCTCTGGGCTGCTGGCGCAGGCTTGGCAAAGTCATGCAGCCCTCCTGAAATGGATCCCTGTGCAGGGCAATGCCACCATGGGAAAAGGTCCTCTGGAGACGTGGCTGGGAGGGAGGTCTGGTGTTCTGCTTGGCTGGCACCCCAAGAGCAGGTGCCTGAACACAGCTTCCTTTTCTGGGCCTGCTAACAGGAGTGAATAGGGTGTCGTGGGCTTGCCAGCACAGCCAGGGTGCATATTGTGACAGGTGAAGGAGAGAGAATTGTGGGTGTGGAGAAGTGTGGGTGTAGAGAAACTTACTCAGTGGAGGGGTGAGGTTGGAAGGAGTGGATAGGGAAGAGCCAGAGGCAGAGGTGTCAATCAGGATGCTGCTGAGGTGACTCCTGTCCATGTGCTGCTCTGGCATCACCCATCACCTTCTTCTGGGCAAACCTTCTCTTGGTGGGGCTGTTGGAGTGTGGAGGGGTCTCCCAGAGCTTCTCACCCTCTGACACCATCTGGAATTTATCACAAGGTGCCGGAGCTCCATGGAATGACAGCCCTGGCATCTCCAGTGTCACGGTTCCTGCCCAGCAGCAGTGGGTACAAATTTGTGTCCTGGATGGGGAAGAGTGGTCCTAGCTCTATCTGCCCCACTCTCACTGTATGTAATGCTCAACAGAGACAAGGAAGAAATGAAAGATGCTGTTTCCCATCTGCTTCTTTAAATATAGGTGCCAACTCAATCCCAAACCTCAAGGAGGTGTGCTGAAAATATGGGAGTTCATGGTGAGGTCAGTCATGGGTCACAAAGCAGCAAAACACAGTCTCTGCCACCACGGGACAGGGAAGGAGGTTAATGTTTCACAGTCTGCTTAGCTGAGCAGCATAGTTCTGTCAGTGTTTCACTTGGTAGAAATTATTTATTGACAAGAAGGGTTTACAGACTGTCCCAAGGAAAATTCTTTGTGAAAATGTATTTCTTTCAAGTTAAGCTATTAGGAACATGAGTTGAAAATTGACCCAGGGATGCACACTCCTGTCAATCAGTTACATGTAGGAAAGGAAAGATTAAAAAACTCTGAGGCAGAGCCAAGCACTTAAAAGGAAGAATTCTTTGCATTGATTCCTGTGGTAAAATGCCAAGACAAGCCTCGTGATTTCCTGGACCAAGTGCAGAGAAATTAAATGAAAAATATGAATAGGCCAAATACTGAGATCCTCATTACAGAAAAGGGCCACTCAAGGGTACCTAAGATCTGGCCTCTCATCAGGGAGAGAAAATAATTGAGTGAGCTCTGGTTGCAGCTCAGCCATAGCCTTGTGCTCGGCATCCTCAGCAACCTTCTTTTTCCTCATCTGCCAGCTTGCTGTTCTCCTGCCAATTAAGGGGGAAAAAAAAAGGAGCCGAAACTACCTGCTCTATTTTTAATCCTATTTGTCTGTAGATAAACTGCATGTTAGATGATTAATAGATCTTTATCACTTCATAAAGTTTAGACTATAAAAAGCCTACCCCTCTCTTTTGACTGTTAAATAACTATGTAAGCCTTGCCGCTGTTAACTTGGAATCTAAATTAGACACAGCACTTCTGAGAGCGTTTGTTAATATCTCAAGTGGACCACGTGGCCTTGGCAGAGCCAGAGGGGAGTTTGTCCCCTTGTGTGGCCTTGGGGAAGCTCATCTGCCTGGTTTCAAGCAGAAAGACAAAGCCATGGAGGCCATCTGGTTAAGGGAAAGTTGGGCACAGAGGCAGTGCTGACCATGCCAGGGCTGTATCCAGCCATTTGCGTCTGGTGCTTGCACCTTTAGCACGTGCTAATTCGGTTAGAATTTGCATATGATGAGGGTTTGGGGACTGTGGTGTCAGCATGGCTCTTCACATTGACCCCTCTGTTCCCAGGGCAAGCATGAATTTGCCTTTTTTTTTCCTTTTTAACTAAGAGCATAGGCTGGAATGGTGTGGCAGTTGAGCTGGCATTAGAAAAAGCCTGGAAAAACCTTAACCTCAAAGGTATTCATCAACAGAGGTTGAAGCCTCTTCTGAATCAAGACCATGGATTTGGATTAAACTGGAAACTTCTGCCACTGAAAGATGAGCAAATCTGAGCCTGGGCTTCTGCACCTTCTCAAACTCTGCACATGGATCTGGTAGCCATGAAGCCCAGATGGAAAATGATGGTTGCCTACAAAGACAGTTATAAAAGCTGTTGCAATCTGGTATTTTATAGAAGCTATTAAATCTGTCAGCTGGCCCAATCTGTACCTGAAAATGTTTCTCTTCCATGACACATTTGCTTTCAATTAGCTATTCAGGAATTGCAAAGACTTTTTAGCCTTTGTCCACAGTTTTTCTTCTGATTTGAACAGATACATCAGCCTAGGTGCATTAGGTGGCTAATTCCAGCCTCATGTATCTGTCCTACCCATGAGGCAGGAGCAGTAGTGGAGTTGGAGGGAGGGCTCTGCCCAGGATTAAAGACAGCATGGCAGATCTGTTCCTCCAGCACTCCCAAAATCCAGGAAGGAAGAACCCAATCTCTGCAAGCTGACGTGTCAGTGTAATTACTAAAAGAGAGAGGAGGTATCTTCCTGCAGACCCTTGGCATCCACTCGTGCAAGCAGCCTAGCTCAATATTCCCCATTCCTCCAACCTGCCCAGGGGCCTGATTCAGCTTTATGTAAAAACTTTGCAGCAAGTCGTGAAGACCAGTTTTAAATGGTTACTTTGCTGGGACACTGACAATGAATATGGAAAAGATCTGAGGAGTGGTGTTTTCTGCAATGTATTAAAAACAAATCATTTTGTACAGGATACAGTAAATAAACCGTCATAACAGTCAGCTAAAAATAATATCGATGTTAACTCAGGTTGTTTGCAAACTTGTTCATGAAGGATTAGGCTAACAAAATGAAAGGAAGGAGGAAAATCTCTTCTTGAATAGGAAAAAAATAGAAAATTTCTGATGAAGAATTTACCTTGGTGTGCTGAGAGCTGATGTTACTGCATGAGTTTGGGATCTCCTAATGGTTGTACATTGTGTACTTTGTATTTTCATGCCAAGCACTAAACTGAATGCTTCTCTGTGCATTTGTTCTGTTACAAACTATTTGCTATTTAGCCTCATGGCCATTTCTGGAGTCCATGTCTGTGTTTCTGGTTAAATGGTTGCTTATTATCATTTTAGAGTCACATAGCCAACAAGGCAATGCTCAGCCAGGGCTATCATAGTAATGCTTTTCTGCTAACAAAGAGGAGGGAGCAGTACAGAATTCAAAAGAAGATCCCAACCTCCCAAAACCCAGCATGTGAGAGGTGTGTTTACATTGAATTGTTGGATAAAGTTGTGCAACCCTATATGCAACCAAGCACAGTCAGGCTGCCTCTCCTGCCAGGGATTCCACCCACATCTGTCTGGGTTATGCCTGCATCAGCTGTTTCCTCCAGCCCTCCACCTGGAGCTGAGCCTGCTGTTGCTGGGTGTTGCTGCCCTACCTCCAGCAGCTCCCCGGGGCTGAGGCTCTGCTCCTCACACATCCCCAGGCACTCCTGCTCCTCCTCAGGGCTCCTGACCTGCCCGTCCTGAGACCCTGCTGGGCCCAGGCAATGCAGCGAGCCTGGAGGAAAGTTAGCCCCCAGTAAAGAAATGTTTTTATAAATGTGTCTTTAGATAAATGGCAAAGTACAGCAGCAATTCAGCAACTCCCTATGAGGAACTGCCAGGCGAAACTCCTGCAGGCAGCTCCTTGGAGGAAGCTTGCTCGAAATGCACTGAAATCCAAGAAACACCACGTGCAGACCTAGAGCACCGGTTGCTGGATCAATTTGTTCATTAGGCAATGGCTGCTTCTGAGACTAGAAACAGAATTTGACTTGCTATAGTAAAATCAGGATAATTTCTAGACTTCTTCAGGGACCAGTTTGCCCACTTTTATTCATGAGGTAATGAAAACAAACCTTCCTACTCTGTAGCTCCTAATGCTCTTTCTGTATTGGTGGCCTATTTTTCTGCTTGAGGACAGGGAGGGACTGTTGAGTCACACACAATCTCGTGCCCTCCTCCTCCTCCTCTCATTTAAATATTAATATGATGAATTATTACTAGAGCAACAGCTGTGCACTACTCATATCACAGCAACTTAACCTTCCCCTCCTCATCGGAGCACAGCTATTCCTGACTCGCGTTTTCTGGTTGACCTTCTCACTCCTTCTGGATGACTTTTTTAAAATTACTTTGTTAGTTCTGGTGGGTTATCATTAGGATAATTGTTCTGTTCTTTCTGCTTAAATATTAATGATACTGAGGAAGTCAAAAGATAGCTGCAGTAATGGTAAGTTAAATGTCTGTGTGTATTCTCCCATGAGATCTGTTTGTTTAGAGAAAAAGGAAGTATAAAGATCAACCTTTCTAACTAACACTTAGAAACATCTCTTTCTTTTTGAGATTTGCCAAAATAATAATATAGTCTTTATAGAAATAAAATAATTTCATATTAATCAGCTAGTGTCTCTAGATAATTCAGAGGAATAGCTAACACTGTCCCTAGAAGTTCTAATGCATTGCATTCTCTGTAGATGAAGTATTATAAGAAAGACTGCTAATAAAACCATGAGACAACTCTGTATAAACTGCTGAAAAGAAATGTTTGGCAATGAATAAAGAAGGGGAGGGAAAGATAAAACACCACGAGTTAGCTCAATACAATTGGAAATAGCAAGGTAAAGCATTCCTGGGCAGATCTGGAAAAGTTAGTAGATGTTAAGTTTTGTTTAAGATTCTCTCTGCTGAGCACCTTTTGCATGGTTCTTGTGTTTGTCTGTGTGTGCATGTGGTTTACAAACCCACAGGTTTTCTTCTCCTTGAAAATGTTGCTCCTTGGAGTACTCTGGTGTTGCAGAAGGGTTTGTTGGCTTCTGCACCACTGTTGTGGAGAATGTGATGCCAGCAGGAGTGTAGAAATTTGGTTTACTGGATTTGCTTGTATTTAGCATTGGATGAAACTTTTTGCTCTTGTTGCTTAGGGAGAAAAAAATCTGAAATGCACTTACAAAAATTTTTAAATGTCCATATTTTCATTTGAAAATTTCTATTTTTAAATTTTATTTTAGTAAATCATTGTTCTTAAAATCAAAATACTTTCAATTTTAATAAAATATTGTTTTATTGCTTTATGGGGGGGGTTTTAAGAGCTCATAAATACAGTAGGAAACCTAAATATTAATGCAAAATTATAAATGATGCCTTTCTTTTCCCACCCATGACAAAATCAGTAGAAACATTTTTTCCCCGATCACCCTTACCAGTGACAAGAGAAAGGGAGGCAGGAAGGCTCTGCTGCCAGAGAACTCTTCCCATTCAAAACCAGTGTCTAGCCTATGCCTGGATAGAGGCTGGCAGGGAGAAAGAATGAAAAGAGAGCACTGCAAACTGTGTTTCTAAGCCACTGACTGCTCTGATACAATGCTAAAAGGAGTGCTGTAACTTCTGAATAATTTTTCCACTCTAGTTTTTTTCTGAACAAGTACCTAGTGAGAATAAAGAGCCTCGTCCTGACTGTTTGCAATTCCTACTACAGTCAAAAAAAGTAAAACCATGGATTGAGACGTGCTCAGTACCACCTATACACATATATATTATTGGGGTTTTTCCCTTTGTGTTCTGTACCTCCTAAAGTTTGTGGGACTTAGAAAAACTTTTGTTCACTCAGTTTACCTTTCACATCAGGGATATCCTAATTCTCATGGATGTTACTGTACTGCAAATTATTTGGCAAAAATGCTGCTTTTATAAAAAGCCTTAACAAACTTGTAGCATATGCCCCAGATAAAATCTCCTTTTAAACAGTCCCTTCAGATGATTATCTGCAGTGATTGCAATTGAACCTTGTTGCAATCTCATAACAACTGTCCTCGTGGACGGAAGAGAAACCTGCTGTCAGAACTACAAATAATTTACGTAACCCAATTTAAAGCTCTAACAAAATGTTCCCTGTTAAGAGGATTGTTATACTTAACGTGTGAGATGAAAATGCTTTCTGAAGGTCAGGAATGCACAGAAGATAGATTAGATCTCTTGAAAAGACAAAAAGTAGGTTTTTACCAGAAGTTTTTCTTCTGTCAGACTTTCAACTTGGCATTCTCAGAAACTTACATAAGTGCAGCTTTATTCCTGCAAATGCTGTGTTTGCTCTGCAGAGGGAGAGGAGCCTCAGAGCCTCTGCACGGAAAAATATAACCGAAGGTAGACTGGGGACTCAGGTTATTTTCTGCCACCAGCAGCAGCACAAATAAAAGCTTGTTTGAAAGAACACGAGGACGGGCTTGGAAAGGTGTTTCCTAGATTCTGCCTGCCACGGCAGCAGTGCGATGCTGGAGGGCTCCAGGCGGTCTGTGTGGCTGCTGCAGGTGGGACAGCCCCTCCCGTGGTGTCCCGAGAGGCGCCGCAGGTGGCAGTGGGTGCGCTCCGTGCTGCGCTGCTGCCTTAACCCCTGCAGCAGGGGGGCTGCGGTCAGCTGTCTCTCCTGAGCTCTCTGCTCCCCCTGAGTGACAGACGGGTGGGACAGACCCTGCTGAGGCTGCAGATGGGGCTCCGAGAAGTACATGGAACCCAGGCAAGGCGTCTGGGCAAAGAGTCCCGCACTCCTGGTGTTCGGTGAGCTAGTTGCTTCTGCTCAGTTGGGAGTCAATGTAAAACTGTCAAACAGAGCCACAAAACCTGAATCCGACACATTGGAAAACTGCTTTGTGAGGTCTAACTTTTCTTAATAGGATTTAGGGGGTGCGGCAGGACTCAGAATGCTTTTGACATAGGATACAATGGAAAGAAAAAGAAATTACAGCCTCTGTAGCCATCAGAAAACTGGTCTAATGTTGACATTCTCCTCATCCCCTGTACGCAGTCGCATGTGGTTTCTGTCCATCTCTCCAATCAACCTGAGGTTAGAGGGGAGCTGATGATGGAGATTATTCAAACATTTAGCTCCTCATCTCCTTCACTGTTGCATTCCCCTAATGGCTGGGGTCTCTCCCCATAACTCCGTGTCCCCTGCCTGCCCTGGCACTGGCTGTCCCACAGCGCTGCAGCAGCTGCAGTGAGGAGTGTGCAGACACCAGGCAAGCAGCAGAATTTGGGTGGCTGGAGCAGAATAGGAAAAATCTTTGTCCTGGAGAGTGGGTATTTTTTTAGAGCCTCCTGCTTTGCACTCCTGCGGGCCTTTTCCCAGAATAGGTTTGTGAATAGGAAGAGAGGCTTGGATAGGGTCCTCTGCATCACAGCAGAGGTTGCTCCCCCAGCAACCTGTCACCCACAGGGACATTTCTTCCTCAGAAACTCTCGGGGTCACTTCTTTTCCTTCTTAATCCATTCCTGTGTAGCAAGACTCTTTTACCACCACCTTCCTCAACAGCCAGTGGCTTTCATGCCCAGGAATATCCAAAGGCACCCTGGAGAGGTAAGGCAGCCCGTGGGAGCTTTCCTGTGCACCTTCTGCTGGGGCAGGAGGTGTGAATGTGCCCGTTCCCGGGCAGGGCAGAGGCGTGGGGAGAAGCTGCACCTGCGGGGAGCAGAGTCACTGCACTTGGGCACTTGCAGCCTCTTGGTGGCTAGGGCAAGGTTCTTTTGATAGACCATGACTTTGCTGATGGCTAATTCTTTGGATAGGAACATTTTTGTGCCAGGGGGATTTCCAAATCTGAACTTTGCTGGAATGTTTAGCTTATTTTACAAGAACCGGGGCAGAGGAGATCACTGATTTTGCCCTGCTTAAAAACAAGCAAACAAAAAGAAGTTCTTAAAAGACTCTTCTTGCCTGTTTCAGAAGAGGAGGACGCTCTTGAAATCCAGAATAAAAAATGCATGTTTTATCTTTCTTGGTGTTCACGAACTGGAGACCTCAGGGAGATCTGTTAGCAGACAAATTTCCATGCTGTGAGTCCTGGGTGTGCTCCAGCCCACAAAACTCCTGAACAGAAATTTTCCTGCGAGTGCATCCACAGGCTTCTGCAGGCTATGTTGGGATTGGACACCTTAATTGAATTTAAGTGGACTGCTCCTCCCATGTATTGCTTTTAGTGGCTCCTGTTTGCTCCAGCAGCTACCTGACTCGTGTGGAAGAAACAAGGACCAAATAGGTAGGGAACTTCTAAGAAATAGGTTGGGAGAGAAAGCTTGTAAAAATGAGACTTTAAGTGGGCAGGAGAAGAGAAAACAGAAACCAGGAAATGGGAAGACACTTGGAGAAACAAGATGGGCTCTGAGAGACTGGCACAGAGGGTGTGCAAACACAGCTACTCAGGGTGTACAAACTCAGCTACTCGGGGGCTTCCGCTGCTGGGCAAAATCAGAGCTGCCTGGACAAAGCCTAGAATAACTTGCAAACGGAGAATTCAGAGCTTTGGGGGCCTGTACTTGGTGCCAGGACCAAGGACTTTGAAAAGTGAGTTGAAAAGCTGAACAGTGGAATAAAGCACCAAACCCTTGCAAAATTCAATTCTAATAATCTTAAATCTCCTGTTAAGGGCTACTTTGACCTTGTTCTTTTGTGACTCATTTCAGAAGAGTGGGAACAGTAATATTCTGACATTCTTGCAGATTGTAGAAATTAATTTAATGGTTATTTGCAGAGCCCTTAAACCCTAGTGGTTCTGTCCTCAGATTGGGGCAGTATGTTATGAATAGCACATAGGGCAGTACACTGATTTTATTTTTTGTTGGTATCCAGCTGCTGGTAATCAGGTGAGCACTGTCTTGTGCAGTAAATGAAGGAGAGCACTGAGCACTTGTGAGGAGAAAAAGGAATGTCTGCTCCTGCAGTAAAGCTGTATCAGAGCAGATAGAGCTTGTTCTGATTACTGTAATTGTCATGTCACACAGAACTTCCTTCCAAGGTCAGAGAAGTGTACCAGCTGTCATGAAGACCCATATTCCTATGTTCTCCTGCTAACTGAAACATTTCAGCAACTAGAAAGATAAATCTTCTTGTTCCTCTGTGTGAAAAGGTTCAAAAGTTTCCATTACTGCCCTGCTGTTTCCCTTGATTTCAGCAGTCCCCGCAGGTTCTTTGTTGACGTTTCTTAGTTGACAGCAGCCTGTTCAAGCCCTGCCTCTGACTCCCTGCTGCCTGGCAATGATTACATTGCTTTGTTTACTAACAAACGTCTTTGGACCTGGGATGATAAACACGGGGTACAGGGTAGTACTTTGATCACAAATTGTACATGTAGTCCTTGAATCAATTTTACTACAAGCAAATAGTTGCCTTAATGATTTAATTACTTATCGCAAACCATAATAATCTCACTTTACTCTGTACTTCTAGGAAGTATCTAGATAGTCCATGCAGTTGTGGAAATACCAGCTTGGGTAGTCTGTCAGGAGAAAATAAACAGCTGACATCTCAAAACTTTTGTTGGGCTGAGGGGAAAATCACCACCTTGATTTTGATGAATATTGTGCTGTTTTCTGAAGTCTTTGTAAAGCATCTCTGACAGGCTTGGGAGTGTGAAGTCCTCCTCAGAGCCACCCTTGGAGCAGGACAGTTTGGGCAGTGGCAATGAGATTCCTAGTCCAGCCCTGGCAGCACGGCTTGACTCTGAAGGGAAGGGCTGAGTCTTCTGTCCGTGCTTGATTTCTGGGATATACCTTTTCCAACACAGAAATCAAGCACAGACAGGCTGTCCTGGAAAGGTTAACAACAAGAAAAAGGTGAGAGGTTTGTAAGCTGCAGTCTTACGCCTCTGGGCCACAATTCCAAGACACAGGAAGGGTTTGTTCACCTTTGTTTGGGGACTAAGCTGGTTCTTGATTGCTTTGGGTGGCCAAGAGAACTCCCACAGTGCAGCCTGGCCTTGTCACAAATAGCCTCCCACTACTGAACACAAGTGAAAGGGTTTGTGCACCTAACCTCTGTGATAATGGCTGCAAGGGGGCACAGGAAGGTCTGTCAGCTGGTTTGTGCTGCTGTGAGCTGGGGACATCAGATTACACACAGGAACCGTGTGGCAGCTCTTGCTGTCACCCAGGGCAGTGCTGGAGTAGGTTGTGGAGCACACGTGAACACTTAATCATGTTGGAGTCTGCTGAGTTGCAGCAATCATGAGAACTAAATATTGCAATTAGAGCTGGTCCAAAGGTTGGAACTCATCTTCTTTGAGTCATCCTGATTGCTTTTATTTTGGGAGTGTCCTGATTAAACAATAAGAAGAAATATGAGATAATGGTTAGCAACTTTTTGTGTTTACTAAAATAGGTTTATCAGGAATTGGTTTTATTTTAACTAAGGCTTAAATGGCTCTCCAGTGTTTCATAAAACACAAAGAACGAGGGAGGAATACCCTTTTCTTTTTAAAAAATACAGCTTTAGGTGCACAGGGTATCTCTTAAGTTTTCATTTAACAGTTTTTGATTGTTGAAATTTGCAGTTGAAAACTGTTTAAAGATATGTTGCAGATAAGAGAATGCTGATGCACTTACAAGCAGAATATTTCTCTACCTCTTTATTTTTCTTAATTCCAGCTCACTTACAGGGTAAATTTTGCTATTTATATAATGAAAGAACCCCTAGGTATAACCCTTCGATTAATGTTTACCTCTATGAGATAACTTTCTGGGTTGAGGACTGCTTCTCAGTGCTTCCTCAGCACTGGGGTGTCCAATGGAGGTATTTCTGAGAAGCATTATGAAGGTCAGTTGGACCAACAGGCACTGGAGCTCTCATTGAGCTCTGCAAAGGCTGACAGCCTTGCCACCTTCTCTGGCACTCTCCTCTCCTGCACACACACAGTATGTGTATGTTTTAGTATCCCCTAACAAGTGGATTTGTTTTTCTGTCCTGCAGTGTATACATGAACAGATGGTATTTCATTTGTCTAGCCCGTAACTGAAAAAGTTTGGGATGACCCAGTTTCAGCACTGCTGTACCTCTAAGAGAGGTAATACATCTTATGTTTCCAAAATAACAAAGATTCAGCCTGATTTAATGTCTTTGCTGGGGGGGGGGGAAAAAAAAAAAGAGTTTGTTCTTCAGACTTACAGAAGTGTAGATCATGGGTAAATGAGTTACTCAGTACAAAAAAATGTCATGTATTATTTATTCCTTTCCTAGGTAGGAGTGCTTCTAGGCTCTTCTGTCTGTCAGAAGCACAGATAACTCAAAAATCCAGGGTAGAAACCATCCACTCCTGAAAGCAGGAAGCCTCTGAGGTACAGTCATGAGAGGGATCAGATAGGAGAGGGATCAAATATGCCATTCTCTCTTGAAGTAAAACCTCAGCAGAAGTTCCAGGCGAGTCTCCCGACGCTGTCTCTGGGGCAGAGAGCACTGTGGGGGTTATGATGGTGTGCACACGAGTTGTGTGCCTAATGCTGATGCTCTTCCAGTGCCCAGTGCAGAAGGGAGACTGGTCCACCCCTGCTCTGAGGCCCACATGATGCTGAGCTGTAACATGGGAATGTAGAGGGCTTAAATGCATCACTCTCGGGACTGGCTGATTGAAAAAGCAACCTGCTGGGGAGGTACACTATGTATTTCTCACAAATGTTGGTAGCCCTCCATGCACGTTGTCCAAAGTGGGGCAGGGACTGGGCTGAGAGGTGCTTCCTGCTGTTAGGAAAATGACCCAGCTTGGTACTGGAAGGTTGGAGTCACTGTGTTAAGGTTACATCAGTTCAAAGTTTTGTCATAAACCTAAGAATGCTGAGAGTTTGCCCCTATTCCCAATAAAGTGTTTATTAGGGGTTAAATTACTGTGCTTTGTCTTCATGGGAGCTGATACAAACAAAATGAGACCAGGAGCTAATGTTCCATTCTGCATTACTACTGCAAAGAGTAACAGGGAGATCTTCAGATGAGATGAATAGACACAGCCTAACCTCTAGGCATGTGTTATTGGAGTCCATTTAAAGCACTTTGAGCTGGAAGAGACTTTGCTGAAGCTAAAGGGAAATGCCAGGGTAGGAAGATGATCCCAGTGTTTGGCACAGTCAAAGCCTGGAGAATTTCCAGTGTGTGTGTTGGCATTTATAGCATGTAAGGAGAGCGTCTTTTCTCCCCAAGAATAAAAGACAAAGCAAGTTTAGACAATTCTGGTCAGTTTTTCCTCTTCAAAGGAAAAATTAATTTTCTTGTTTCTCATTGTAGTGCAATTGTAAGCAAATATTTTTTGCTTGAGTTGTAATAAGAGGTCTTGTGTTTCATAAGCCTAATACCCTTTGTAGAAAATGATGCTTCTATGCATTAATTTTTCCCCCTTGTGTAGTAGTCAATGGTGCAAGTCCTTCTTTCCTCAGCACTTCAAACAGCTGCCTTCTGTAGAGTGGCCTGAGATCTTGCATCATTTCCTGTCATCTATCCAAAGCTATTTATAAGACGTCTGCTGATTCTGGCACATAAGCAAAATCCAGTTTTCATGAGAAAACAAATACTTTGGAAATGTAATCCCTCTCAGCAAGTGTCTTAAAAACAGTGAGAGTGTCTCAAGTGCTGAGAAAACCTGAAACAACCTTGAAAATCTTAATGAAAGCTAGAACATAAAGGGTGTTGGGGAATAGGGGGAATTGAATAGTCCCATATGTTTTTAGTGGAAATCTTTAGA
Organism: Pardalotus punctatus; assembly: GCA_013400915.1. Taxonomy (NCBI): domain Eukaryota; kingdom Metazoa; phylum Chordata; class Aves; order Passeriformes; family Pardalotidae; genus Pardalotus; species Pardalotus punctatus. The sequence goes on along the minus strand of VZTX01006432.1, from coordinate 5,972 downwards.
AATAGATGGTGCAAGATGCACTGAGAAAAAGTTACAGAGTATTAAGGAAGAGGAGGTGTTTCCAAAATATATTTGTTAGTGAAATGAAAAGTTTTGGTTTTGATGTTTGACAATACAACAAAAGTGACTCAAGGTATCTTTTGCAATGCTGAGTATTTGCCATATAATTTGATGGTAGATGTTCTATAAAAAGTCCCTGCTTTTTGATATTTCTTAGATTTTCAATCTCTTTAGCTTCAGGAGACTGACTGGGGCAGCAGTCTGGCAGGGACAGTTGCAGCCATTATGTGAAGCAGTGTGCTTCCAGTCTACCTGCTGCTTTTGATAAGTGCTATTTTGGGAGCCCTGAAAAAGGGTGTTGGCCACAGCCAAAACGCACCCTGAGCAGCAGAACTCATATCAGCCTCCCACAGGCCTGCCCTGACCCTGCTGGCACCGCATGGCCCTTTATCTTTAGCCATCCAATGTGCTGCTTGCCTGTGAAACAGCTGCACCCATGAGCTGGGGTGCACTGGAGACCACTGAGTGTGGAGCAAATGGAATTGGAGGATGGCCTTTGCCTGAGCACTCACAAAGACACAGTTCCTTAAAGTGTCTCCCAATGCAGTTTGTTTCATCCTCTTTTCACAATACCCATGTATTTGTATTGAGCTGTGCCCCCTGTAAGTGTATTTCAAGAGGATTCTGGTGTGGATGAAAATGTTAGTGAATGTTAGTCAAATTTTTTCTTCCCTGTAAATGACAAACTCTGCAGCACCAGCTGTATTTACAATCACACCAGAGGCTTTATCTTTGTAATGCAATAGGAATCAAAATGCTACATGTAGGAAGGTTTACAGTGCTATAAGAATGAACAAGAACAGTTCTGCACAGCAATATGTGTATTTCTGCAATTAAATGCAATAGTTGTATAAAAGCACAGAATTGTTCTATATAAATCCATCATCAGGCCTTTATAACTTGTGCCCAAGAGCTGACATATTTTCCAGTAGGGATCCAAAATCAAATGTATTTTTTGCTGAGAGCAGCCAGTCCTGCTTCCAGGACATCTCCCCACCTTGGAGTACTCAAAGTGTTATAGATATTTAAATAATCTCTGCTGCCTTTCAACTCTAGCAGCACTTCAGCTGATGCAATAACCAGCACAGAGGCCTCACACAATTGCGTTCTGGTGTCACTTGAGTTGGCAGATGTGCTCTCCTAACTGCTTCACTTGAGGTTTTGGAGGTGAGGATGAGAATGGTGTCTTGCTGGAGGTCTGAATGGGGAAGAACCATCACACACTGAATACTCTCACACCTGAAATGCTGGGACAAAAACATTTGATGCTTCTTGTTTCCCCCTCATCCCATGCTTTGCCTTGTCCTCCTGTGGAACATTTTTCAGCTGTAGATTCATCCAATGACTGGATCTACAGCCTGACTCCAGCATACCTCCAGTGTGCCATGCTGGGAAATTAGAAGCAACCTGGGTCACTTGGAGCACCCGAGTGTGAAAATGTTGGTACTAGTCAGCCTTTAAAAAATTAAACCTAACACATACTGCCTTAATTGCCTACCTCAGTAAATTTCTCGACATGTTTGCTATTCTGTGCATGAAATACTGATAGCTATCTCTGTGCAAGGTTAACTAGTGAGGAAAAAATGAAAGGCTGCGGATCTGGGAGAGCTCCTTACACACAGAGGGCTAATGCTTCCAGTGATGATCCGGCTACAAGGCAAGTTTTCTAAGCTTTCCTCTTCTCTCCTTATTGTCATGGCTTTGTCAACTCCTGCTTTAGGCAGCTGCTCTGTCCCCTGTGCTAAGTGCTGTTTAAAACATAGAAAAAGTAGGCAATGGAATTGCCTGACTTAATGAAACTGTGTGATATTAAGCAGGGGGCCTGCATGCAGCCAGCTGTACCAAAGTGTCCTAGATCACTGATAATCTACCAAGGGGGAAGAATGACTTATTCTAAGTGTTTAATGACTTTTTGTCCTACAGAATTTCCAAAGTATGTCACATAACCCATTTATTTCTAGCCTCAAAGTTGAATATCTTCTGTGACTTTCTTCTTCCACCTCCATTTGCCCTTTGTACTTTGCTGCCTCTGGTTTGAATTGGTCTCTGTTAATGGTTTGTTCTTTTCCAGTCTGTCTATTGTTTCACACGGGAATGAAGATCTTAGGGTATGTTTTTTTTCCTTTATTCCAAGTCCTCTGTCATAGTTTCTTTTATGATCTGAATGTACGTGGCACAAATCTTGCTCTGGCAAAGTCAGGTCCATCCAAATGAGGGCAAATGAGGTGATAGCATGTTGTCTGTGCCCAGGTAGCTCTGCCTACCACCAAGTAGACTTTAACTAAAAAGGGATCTTGACACAAATATTTGTTAAAAGTTGGCAACTTCTGTGTGGTTATCTGATAATATTGCTGATAGGAATTACATTTTAGGATTTTTTTGGGAAATTTTAAAATCTGCAAATCCAGAGAGTGAGTGCTCATTAGAAAAATGTGTTTGTGTTAAAAAAAAACAAATTAAAACCCCCTGTGTCCATTATGGCAAGGTAGAGTCTGACATTTCCAGGAAATGAAGGTGCCCAGGAAATGAAGACACCTGGGCTGTTGGGTTGCCAGTGAAACTCAAATTTATCTGTGCTGTTTGTGCTGAACATCAGCACAGTGAAACTAAGCTGGAAGAACAAGTGATTTGTAAAGGTTTTGCTCAACACCTGCAGAGAACTAGGCTGATTGGAAGAGGCAGCAGTTAAAGGAAACCAAGACTATTAAAAACTCTTGGGATCTGTGCCAGGGAAACTAAATCATAAAATCATACTTCAGGGCTCAGAGCACAGATGAGCAGGAATAAGCCAAGGAGGCAGCAGAAACTGAGTGTTTTTTGAACCTCTCTCCATCCCTTTTAATAAGTATATTTTTTCTTTAAACTCATCCCTATTCACATGCAAAATTCATCTTCGACTTTGGTAAGAAATATGGTTCAGTCCTTAAAAATGTGTACTAGGGACACATCTCCCTTCATCTGGGAGGATGTATAAGTCAAGCAGGCATGGTCTGAGGCCTTCCCTCTGTGTCCCAGTTTATAGCTGGTCAGGGAGCTGATCCTGCAGGACAGGCCAAGAACCAGGAACACCATAAATACCTTAATTGTCACTGGGGATGGAGGCTGCTTATTGTGAGGTTCACACTGAAGTTCAGAGCCTCCTCTGAAAATACTTTGACTCATTAGAGAGAGCCGCGTACTGCAAGAAAACAAAGAGTTCTCGCAGAAAAGCTCAGTGAAGCAGTGAAACTGAGACAAAAGCCTGGAGCTGCCAAGTTACCTTGGGCAACCTTTTCAAACCGTCTCCAAATCTTTCTTCCCTTGCCAATCATAATGGGTGTGGACACTTAAAAACACTTCATTCCCTTTTATGCCACAAGTAACAATTCACACACAGGACTGAAATATTACACTGGAATTTACTGTTTGATCTTTTTGAACTTGGATATAATAAATGAATCACTGTTTCAGTTCTAACTATTTTTTAATCGCTGGTCTTTATGACCTTTGAATTCCAGTTATTTTCTTGTTCTGCATTTCAGTGACAGTTAATATCTGCCAGTGTTTTAGAATGGGTTGGTATCATCTAGCATATCATCTATATGCTATGAAATTGCATTCTTAGTCACAGTAATGTATAGCCTAATCAATAGGATATTAAAAATCTGAAAATGGATTAGAAATTTGCTGGATTAGATAAATTGCTATGTGACACACAATTAAATTTTGGGCAAATCTCATGTGTATTGTAATTCTATAGTGAGGCTGAAGATAAGTAACATTCCTGCACCATGCTCTTCCTTGTTGAATGGTTTTCCTCTAGATTGAAGGATCCCATTCACTAAATCCTACCACAAACTACACTCTTGGAATGGCAGAAAATAATTTGGAGGGGGAAAAAAAGAATGTAGCTCATGACTTATGAATTAGGAACCCAGAAATTGATGGCGCTTCTGGGCTATGTGAGATTTATGAGTGAGCTACCCAAGTGAGGGGGCTTGCTGCTTACCGTAAGGCTCCACTGTGTTTGTTAAACTACTTTTCAAACAGTCTGGGCTGCTGCAGAGCAGACTCCATGGATGTGCAGCTTCCCCACCTGACTGAATTGACACTGGGGGAATTGGCAAACAGTCCCAATGGACACAGATGATGGGCTCTCCAGGTGCTGTTTCAAGGATGTAATATAAAATTTTTCTTACTTCAGCACTCTAGAATCTGAGGATCAGCTTGCTCTTTTGTTTCTCATAATGAAAATACTTTGTATGGACGGAGTGGTTCTTTAATTAACTAAATAGCTCTGGATTTAGACATACAACCACTGCTGCTCCTGCCCTTTTTTTAAGCCCCACATCTCTTCGTTTAATTCAAGTAAAAACTCCTCTGTGGCTTGGCTCTGCTTGCCGTCCTAACATCCCCTTTTCCAAATATACACTCCTGCAGTTTTTTTCTTTATGGAGTGTATTTAAATACAGGCCTTCTGGAGCAGCCAGTGCTGTAATCTTCCAGCTCTGTTTTGCTGGGTGGGCATAAGAACTGCAGCTTTGTTTCTGACTTTTCTGTACTGTTGGCAGCATGGTGAGCTGCCTGTCAATTAGCTGGCATTGTAATATAAAATGTCAGTTTGGTTACTGACTTCTGTATGTGTGCTGTTACTACCAAATGCTCAGGTCACCTCTCCTGATAGTGGGGTCAATATCAGAGCTAGCAGTGCATCTGACTAATTGAAATAGAGAATGTTTGGCTGTCTAATTGAAGAGAGTTTAAAAGTTACTTTAAAAACTTTAGAAAAGCTGAGTAGGGAGATCCTTGGATGTTGATACATGACTTGTTTATTAAAAAAAATAAAGTCACATGATCTAAAAGTGCAAGGGTAAATTGGATGCGTCTGTCCAAACGGAAACAGAGCAATAGAGTCCTATTGCATGTAACTTCTGTCCCAGTACTAGCTATAAATAACCTCTGTTTAACCAGCAAAAATGAGTATTAATTGTTTTATCTCTTTTTGAGTAATCCTGTACTGAAAAGGCATATGAGGGACTGCAGTAAGAAAACTGCACCCTGCCTTGTCTGTTGTACCGAAACTGGATTAGTAGACGCATAAGGATCTTGTGATACCTAGAGGCTTAGTGTCCTCATGCTTCTCTCTCCCTGCTAAGACTGCTGTATTAAAGTCTCAGGGGCAAAAATGTGAAGTTTTGATTAGTTTTCTTTATTTTGCTGTATTAGTTGTGGTTTTGGGGAAAACCAGACTTTTAATGCCTCTGTTAAGGGAGATGCTATAGCAAGAGAGAAATCCTTTGTGGTATCTAGAGGTGACAGCAATGGCAAAGATTTGTAGATGCTTGCGCGGAGAACGCTCAGATCCGCCATGACATTAAGACTGCAGAACATCTGAGCCGAAGCATTACCTTCGGAGACGGGAACTCTGCGCCCGCCTGTTGCCTTCCAACTGTTTTTGTTTCTCTGCCTTGAGGGACGTTTAGTGACGGGCCAGTTGAACGGGACACCCAGGCGCTTCCCCGCCGGTCGCTGTTGGAGCCCCGACATCGACAGCTGCGGGGACAGCGCTCGCTCGGCGGGGCCCTCGCTGGGCCTCCCGGTCCCGCTGCTCTGGCTGCCGCAGGGCCACCGGGGCGGGCAGAGCCGCGGCCGCGCTCCCTTCGATGCACACCGCTCCGCCTGCCGCCTTTCCGTGCTGTGTTTGACTCGACCGTGCTTCGAGGCTGCCGAACGCCTCGGGCCGGCTGGGCACACCGGAGCGCCGTGCCTTAGGCCGACGGCCGAGGCGGTGAGGTGAGCGAACGGATGTCGCGAGAGCCGACCCCGCTGGGGACACGGTCAGCGACACGGCTCACCGTCACCCACACCGACACCCGGCGGTGCGCCCGTCCCGCCCCCGTCCCCGAGGGCCGCCCGGGGCCGCCCCTGGCGGG
>VZTX01006427.1:83503-107097 GCA_013400915.1 Pardalotus punctatus | reverse complement strand
GGATGGGCTGTCCATTGCTGCAGGATGGGCTGTCCATTGCTGCAGGATGGGCTGCCCAGTGTCCTGTGCAGGTGTGTGAGGAGGGAGGAGGTCCTGGAGCACAGATGGGGGAGCCCATGGTTACCTGTGAGAACCCTGAAGGAGGGCAGCAAGGTGAGCGACCTGTGGGGCCGGGAAGGAGCAGAGCTTAGAACAATGAGCAGGTTTTGTAGAGAACTAGACCAGGCTGCCAGAAGTAGCTGCTCTTTACAATGCTGAGAAAATGACTGCACTCCCTCTGCCTGTGTATGGCTGTGCTTGCATTGGGGTTTGAACCAACAGAGGGTTTTGTTTGAGGCATATCCTTCAAAACAACCAGCACTGCACTGATTATCAGATCTATCCCAATTCTGATTTTGTAGAGTTATTTCTATTTGCTGTTGGAGGTGTGTGCTAAATAGCCATAGCACAAGCTAAATGTGTATTTCAGTTACCTGCTTAACAGACCATGAAATAACACAGGCCACACCACATAAGAATTTTGCTCACATTAGGCTAGACCTTTTGTTCTTTCATTATAAAAACCTATATACAGTGGTAGATTCATCTGTGATGTAATACAAACAGTTTATTGTAAATTTCTGAGGAGTCTGTGAGGAAGATCCAACTTTATCAGAATGAAAACAATGCCACAAACAGAGCCACTGCCTTGCACTGAGGTGGCTGGGGCTGAAAGATGTGAGCGCACACCTAGCACTGCTGCTTTGTACATAGAGATCAAGAACGTCACATCTGTGTCACTGCTGCTCTCTCAAAGAAACCCTGCAATGACATTAAAGGAAGGGGGAGAGCTGGCTACAAGCATGTGCTTCTTCTTGGCCTTTTCTTCTGCTAGTTCCTTATTAACAAAGTACTCTGTCCCATCCCTGTGGTTTTGTCTGCCTTCCTCCTTTTCATTTTAGTGGTTTTGCTGAAGTTGCCATTCAAATATCCCAGTGTAACTGACATTGATTTCGAACAGCAGTACACTAACATTTAAATGAAGGTGAAAAAGCCTGAGTGGGAAGAGAAACCATGACATTTATCACAGACTCATATAATGGTTTGGACTGGAAGGGGCCTTAAAGCTCATCCAATGCCATCCCCTCCCACTGTCCCAGGCTGCTCCCAGCCCTGCCCAGCCTGGCCTTGGGCACTGCCAGGGATCCGGGGGCAGCCCCAGCTGCTCTGGCACCCGTGCCAGGACCTCCCCACCCTCCCAGGGAAGGATTCCTTCAAAATATCTAATTTCAACCTACTCTCTTTCAGTTTAAAACCAGTATGCCTGATTCTGTCACTACCCTCATTTTCAAAAGACTGATCACCTTCTCTTCTCAGCCACAGTTGTGCTGATCCCTAGAAATCCATGATGTATTCTTCTGACAGAAAGAGTTAGATTTATCTGATCTCTGCTCCAAAAACATATGGGAAATTGCTTTTCTTTCAGCACGGTATATTTTAGCAGTGTTAACTGTTGATTGAGGTAGATCTTACATCATAAAGAAAAAGATAAGAATCTAACTTCTTGTAGAGTAGCAGATTGTTTTCACATCCTTAAACTGAACTATTTAACTATTAAAATGAACTGTTTTGCTAATAGTGTTTCTTCCAAAAAATCCAAGCACACACATTGAAAAAGGAGCAAATCCTCCACAGTACATTGACTGTTGATCCTGCTTTTGTATTCGGGGATAGATTTGGGATATTTTTTTCTCCAGAAATTCATTGTGCTGGAATAGATTTCTGAGACATAATTAAAGGTAATAACTTCAAATCCACTGAAACTCCTAAGTGTTTGCTGCACACTCTTGGTTATCCATAATTGAATATGCAGTTAAGATTTTAGTCAATTTGTCTGAAAGTATTTCAGTTGGTTGGCTTTACAAAATCTCCCGGGCTCATCAGGAAGTGCTGCACACCTCCCCCCATCCCTTTCATTTTCCAGCTCCTGCTCCAGCCTATTTCCATGCAAAGGGCTCTTGCTTGAGACGCGAACAAAGTGCATCTTGGCTGACTTGCATACATTTCCATCCCAATGAAAACCATCATGTTCAAAACATCTGAGTTAATTTTAGGCATTAAATTTAGCAGGAATATTCATATGAGTAAATATTTTCGCAATTGCTTCTGTCCCAGAAGACAGATACAAAACGTAATTTGAAGCCTAATCCACTACTTTTTTCTGTGAATATAAATTTCATAGGAGAACATTGTTTTTTCACTCTTTTCTTTTAAAAAAATAGTTATAATGATCAGATTTATTAAAAGGAATCTATCAAGGTTTAATTTATGAATTGATAAGGTAACAATATAAAAATATCAAAGGCATGCTTCATGTGGTTAATCTGTGGTTCTCTGTAAAACTGAAGTTGAGCCTCTCTAAATCTCACTACAGTGTTGCATTTGGATTGGGCAAAGAAACTGCATCAATTTCTGACATTTAATTCCTTTTTTTTTCTTTCTAGTGAGCTAGAAAATGTAGCAATGTGGCTTTTATTACTATTCTTTCTTGCCTGCCTGTGTTTTTTTCTTCTAAACCATCAGAATTTTTTGCATGTCTTAGGTCTAATGAATGTGTAGGTTCTTCAGGTGAAAAATATTTCATGTTGGAGTATGCATATGGAGTAATAAAGGTATTTGTGGTGATGCCCATTTTCTGTAATTTAAAGAAGCGAAAATAGCATTAAAGGAGGGAAGGACTAATTGTTCATATATTGCTTACACAAGTGTTTCCTTCAGTTCACTTTCACATGCACATGGAATTGAACTGACATTTTTATCCTCAGTGTCCATGTGTAGATGTAGGTTTGAAAGCAATGGTGTTAAAGGCTGTGGAATTAAATTTTTTTTTTTTTTCCTAAATTCACATGATTGATGTAGATTATACTGTAATTTGTCTGGGAGATGCAGATGCAGAATTATATGGAATTTATTTGATGACAGGTAAATCAGCCTCAGTGTGCCCTTTTGCCATCCAGTCCAGCCTCCTTCCCTTTCTGCAGCGTTTTGGTTGAGGTGTCTTTTTCATGTTAAATCAAATGAAAACTATTCAACACTGAGTTGTTGTTGCTGTTTTGTTACCTGGAGCATTTGCCTGACAAAAGAACATCCCTGCAATATCCCATAAGGCTCCCTCCCATTATCAGACTGACGTGCTGTTTTCATTTAGATTAGTGGCTCATGATGGCTGCTGTTAAAACGTCTGCTTTCCCTGAAAACTGTATTTAAATTACTTTTTTTTGTGAGAAGATGAAGGAGCTGGTCCTTCAGAGAAGTTACCACTTTTACTATTCAATAATCATAAAATTAATAAAATTTAATCCATTTATTAAATACAACTTAATAAAATCACTAGTAATTTTGCAGCAAGGAACTCTTAAAGATAGAATCGTTCAACTGGGCTGAATAAAGCTCACAAAACCGGGCTGCATTTATTGATCACAGAGTTTTCTCTGAGCTCTTGGAGCAGCCCAGGTCACAGGGGTTTGAAGCCCCTGGGGTTCTGCTCCACAGGGAGCTCCGCTTCCCTCCTGGGGTTCAACTGGGATGGACAGGAGCAGCAGGCCCAGGGCAGAGCAGAGCCCAGCAGAAATGTGAATTATAACCTGCTCTGATAGCGGAATGGAGCAGAAATATTCCCGTTTCTGCTGTATTAGTTGGAATCGTTTCATACAATTAATGAAGCTCTGTTGATTTACCGGTGATAGTCCTGATTAGAGCAGAGCTATAAACTCAGAGCCTGATCGATTTCTCCAAACATTCAAAAAACCACAGGTGAAAACATGGCTGCATCTCTTACCCCAATTTATCTGACTTTCAGCACATGTCAATTCAAAAATAAAAATTTTACAGAGCATGTATTGAAATCGTTTGCACAGAGAAAGATGAAACGGAACAAACTGCAGCAAAGCCACTTCCATGTGGTTTTTTGGTGGCTGTCACTGCAGCAGGGATCACACCCTGGAAGTGACGGTGCTGGGGGTCTCAGGACACTCTCCAGTGTGACCAGCACCCTGGGGCCACCAGAACCCCTGCCATGAGTGCACACCTGCCTGGGAGAATTAGATACATTAGCCAGCTTCTCTATCTTTATCATTGTAATGTCAGTGAGATCCTTGAAATTAATTGGTCAAAGATGTCAGGAAAGGGTTTATCCGTGTGTTGAATTAATTGGGAAAATAACAGGACAAAAAAAGTTATTTTTTTGCTTTATTCTAAGTTATTTTTTGCTTTATTCTTTATATTCTAAAGAGCAACCATGTCCCCAGACTAACCTAGAACTCTTTAAAGCATAGGATTATCATATTACTTTTCCAAATAAAACAGTTTCCCCACAGGTCTTTTAAAAATTTGGAACGCTCAAACTGCTGGAGCCTTCCCTTTATTTTGTACAGTATTGGGAGCCTCGTACTCACAGGATCCCCGGGGCAATAACCTGAAGCCTTGTGTTTGCAGCTTTCAACATCAGCAGAGGAAAGCAGGGCTGGCTGGTGGGGTTCAGCAGAAATTCACTGACATCTGGGTGGATTTTTGTAAATGAGTGCCCACAGATTGACTGCCAACAAAGGCAGCAGCTCTGGAATGGAGGAAGAGCTTGAGAAGGGATGCTCAGGTATAATGTGACACCAGGAATTCAAATAATCCCATCCAGTTAGATCTTGGGATACCAGAACCTCAACCAGGCTCTAAAAATTACTTAATATGAATAAAATATTTATTTTTTCCTTGTATAATGGATGAGCTACCTTAAAATAGTGCCATGTGAATAAACCCCTCTAGCTCAAGAGCAAAATGCTCGAGTTGTCATCACGTCTGTGCATATGAGACACGACTGAATCAGTTCTGCTTAATTCAGCCGGAATAATAAAATCCTGAGAGCTGGGATTTCGGTCAGCCCTCGAAGGACACCCAGCACTCACAGAGCTGCTCACTGTGCTAGCACACCCCAGCTCAGCTGAAGGAGCACCCTGGGGTGCTCCTGGCTGTCCTCAAAGCATTTTCTGCAGGATGCTGGAGTAGCTGATGTCTGAGCTAGGGCACAGGAAGGGCCGTGGAGCTCTTTGTTGGTACTGGCAGTGGAACTGGCTAGCACCAATCTAAATACTGTATCAACACCAAGGGGAATGAAGGACATTGCCTGAGCAATATTTCTAGTGACTCTTTTTAGTGAATTTTTGATACGAAGATTAGAGAGGAAATTACTCCTTTTTAACTGTCCAGCAAGCACAGGTTGAACCATTGAACAAAGGAGCAGTAAATTGTTAGCAGCAGCTCCACTTTAAAAGATTTAGGCCTGAGATCTGATTTTTTAATTCTGAGGCCAAGGCCATCTATAAATTCTTCTTTTTCAATAAGCATTTCTGGTCAAGTTTTAGCCAGCAAGAAGTCAGTTCAGTTTAAGTTCATACCTGTCTTGCTTCCAGAGCTTCCTTGACTTCTACTCAGCTTGTGGGAATTTTGATTGAGAGACCAGTCTAGGAACTAAATATCAACAGTTGATGAGAAAATGCTTCTCTGTGCACTGCATAAAGGCATCATAACTTACACCCCCTCCTTCATTAATATGCAGTTATACAATTTATATACCACTTTCGTCATTAGCATATAAATTGCCACCAATATACTGCATTCCCAGAGCAAAAATCAACCAGTGAGCAAAGGAAAAGCCACCACAAAATGCCTGGTATTTTTATATCTATAGCTGCTTCAGTGAATAGTAACCCTAGAAAGTCAAACTGTTACACTTTGCTTCTTTATGTAGAAATGTCACTGTGATCACTTCCTCACCACTCTCAATGCCTTACAATTTGAAATATCAAAATATTTTCTGAAATTGAACCATTATTTCCTGTTTGGAAAGCAAGTAAATATTTTTTGCAGAATATTCTAAATAGAATTTTTAAATCAGGTTGATATTGTTTTACAATGTCACTCAAGCTCCAGACGGCAACAGCTTCTCTGGTAACAGAATTAATTAATTAGCAAGCTTGATCTAAAGCACTGCTGCTCTCATGAGGAGTCTGCCTATGAAGATCTCTGGACTTGTCATTGTAACTCCTGCTCTCAGTGAGAACAGAAACAATATATGAGACATGCTAAGGCTGAGGGATGCTGGCAGAGCCACAGTGTGTGCTGGCAGGAGCGAGCAGGAGACAGGTAATGTGGATGTGACCACCAGAAAATTGGGAAATATTAAAGTTCCATCTTTAAAATGGGTCACAGTGCAAATGGGAGCTGGTGCTCCTGCAAGAGCAGACTGGCCGTTCACGTGTGCCTAAATAAATAAATAGGGCAACTCCTAAGCTGCTTTCCAGGCAGGTAAGGCTGTCCTATGAAATTATTATTTCAACTGTGCTAACCCACTTTACTGTCACAGTCACTTCTGCTTCGTCGTGTTCACTAAACCGCAGTTCCAAATGTTCCCACATTCTTCTTGAGACTTCTGAGGCAGCCGCTCTGTGTGGTGCACCATCCTGGGAGGAAGAATTCCTCTTCACTTACCCCCTTCTTTTGGTTGAAATGATTTATCAGTTTGTGGGAGTGAAATTCTGTTTCCCTGCACTCTTGCAGAGGTAGTGACAGGATAATGACTGTAAGAACAGCACTACTGAAGTGTAATACTGATCAAAATGTTGTCTTGAAATTTAATTGCCAACTCCCCACAGCAAGGTGGAGAAAGCCAGCGGGCTCAGCGTGGGCAGTGATTGGAGGCGCTGGATGTTAAGAAATTTGTCTTCATTCCTTAAATGTGCTTGAGTTGACTAAATGGATTTACATAATGCCAAATATGTAACGAATGATAATACCCCATTTTACAAATTAATTATCTGAAATGTGAATTGGCTTTGTAATAGTCTTTATTAATGACCTGCTTGCTGATCTTGATGACCTGGGTTAACATAAAAGTAGCTTTGAGGGCAGGAGCCAGAACTTGTGGCAAGCCATCATGAAAAAAACAATAAGCAAAACAAACTGCAAAAAATCCACTTAGTGAATGTGTCTAATTTTACAAATGACACTTCATCTGAATTGCAATCAAAATACCAGCTTGCATCCTTTCCTGGTTTAGAGATGCATTATTAGCTTCTCAAGATCACAGTTTCAGGTAGTTCAATTGTTCCTCAAGAACACTTTCTGTTTTACAAGAACAGAGCTTTTTGGCAGTCTTGTTCAAGACATAATTAGAACAATTAAGTCATTTTAGGTTAACTTCAGCAGCAAAGAATCCCACAGACTTTAACAGGAGCAGGATTGGCTTTGAACTAAGCTTAGCCATGATTTTTTCTTATGCCTTTGAAGACACAAATAAAAGAATCTCTCTCACGTGGCTGGATTTGCTGTTAATTATCCACAGCATCTGCAGCACGGAATCCAGTCTTGGGCCACTTAAGGTTTAACAAGACAAATATACGGCTCTGCAGTCAGAAATTGCATCCTTGCTAAAATCACTGACATCTGAAATTACAGAGAGCCAGGGACTGGCCTGAGTTGATGGACTTTCCTGTGGGTAAAATGCATTGCAAGGTGACTGCACATTTATCACCAGTCATGTCTGGGCTTCCCATTGCAATATGCTTTTGAAAATATCAAAAGTCTTTCATTTCTCGCTAGAGGTGGCATCCAACATCCTGAGAAAATGTGGAGGTTTTCCTACCATAAAATAGTAAAAATTCTTGTACTTTTTATGGAGTGTCAATGGCAAAGTTCTCATTTGGAACAGTAACTTACCACAGTTTTAGGAGTGCTCAGAAATAAAATCAGAGTTTGTCTTGTGTAATAGAGCCTGTCACAACATCTGTGTCAGATGAAAGTGCAAAATGTAGATATTTGTAACTGTGGTATTTTTCCCTCTGTGTGGACAGATCTTTTTTCACAATTCCATGTGAACACACATAAAAGCGACAGGAACTTCTCTCTTTGGTGATCTCTGTGAGCTGGAAGGATCACACCAAATACTGTCCCCCCATGGCTGTCCTCACTGAATGGTTAAAATGGGCAATGCTCCTCTCTTAAATTCGTGTGCCATTTCCAGTGTAAGTACTAGCAATGACTATTTGCCAGTCTCTAAACACTCTAAGAACTTTCCCCGAGACCTGGCTTTAGGATTCCTTGGAAAGGTTCTGTACTGGTGCAGAGCTGCTCGGTTCATTGCTGCTACAGCTGGCTATGGTTTGCTTTTCTGTTGTTGGTGGGATTTGTGGAAGCAGGTAGAGAGGTCAGGCAGACAGGCTTCAAGATGGTGAAGAAGAAGGTTTTATTTACAAGAAGTTCTTTTTATACACAGTAATAAACAAGTGTCTATTGGCCAAAGACAATCCACCCCCAAAGACCTATTGGTTATGGCTTGTACACCTCTAACACAAAACACAGAGATTGAGAAAGTACAGTTTATCTGTATTCTCCATGATAGAGAATGGAAAATCCTAAAACACTGTAACTACAGCTGATAACGCTGGACATGCGATAGCCCCGCTTTGTCAGCATTATCTGCAGTCCTGCTAGTGAGACAGAGGCTACTTGGAAAAGGAGGATATTTTTCACCATTTTGGGAAGTGTTACCGATCCCTAAGGAAATGCAAACATCCCACACTCAGTGACTTTATTCAAGTGTAATTTAAAACCGGCTCTCAAGCATAATGGGATGTTACAGCCAATATTTATTTTTCTTTCATTAGATAAATAGTATTAAATTGCAATCCTTGAGAAAATTGTACAGACTGTATCACATTTGAATGTGTTTGAGCCTGAGTCTCGCTCAGGCAAATTCTCATCGTATTCAAATAACCATCATTATGCAAATAAGAACATCCTCATTGCCAAGCAAGTTTAAAATGGATGTTTGTTTTTTATCACGATGAATTATCTTCCTCCTGGTGGCAGATAGCTACATGCAGCTCCGAGGAGCTGTGCAGGTCCTGGTTATTCTTCAGATTTCTTTTGCCAGTTGCAAGCTGCCTTTTTTGCTAGCGAGGATGGACTTTGATTGTTGTTCTTCTCATGTATCTTGCTTGAAAAACAGCACAACCAAGCTTTTCTTGTCACCAGGGGTTTTGCCTTCTTGATTGAACTGAATTTTCATGTAACAAATAAGGTTATTCTGTGAGAGCCATTTTATTATATCAGTAGTGCCTCAAGGTCAAAATTAATTATAATTCAGAAAAGTGTAAATATGAGGCTGCAAAAGTCATCTTCATGGTTTCTCTCTGATGTATGTGCTGTGCAAAAGGAATGGTAGCTGTAACAAGAGTTGTAGGATTTAGCCCAAACTTAGGATCTCTACTATCAAAATAATTTCTAATACTTCAAAAGAAATGGATTGTTACAGAGATGACAGTGTCACAAAGATCTCTGACTCGATTTGCTCGGCTGTTTGCAGATTCCTGTACAAGCTGTGCAGAAATGGTCTGATTTTCAGTCCGGTTACAGATGCTGCAAATGCAATGTACTGCATCAGTTATTTACGACAAACAGAGGAGCAAAGTGAAATATGGCTCTAGAAATAATATCTGTTGTAGGACTTTTTTTTGTAGATGATATTCCATCAAACTTAAGAAATACAAGTTCTATGAAATCAAAGAAATAAATTCATTAGAACCCCAGCTTTTTCACATGATACAGGATTCACCATAAATTCACCAGTGCCATCTCTATCTAAACCTATAAATCCATGAGTTCTTCACTCAAAGAAAATGTCTACAATCTATCACATGTTAAATGATTTTTAATTTTTGCTTCTATATTGAGAAGAGAAAAGCTTTGCAGCATAAGTATTTTTTTCTGTCCTAGCTTTACAAAGTTTGGTTAATGCAATGAACAATAAATAATAAAACCAATCCCCCTCATATTGGGATTAATTGCAACCTTTCAGGCCCTTCTGTTCTTTTCTCTTGGTTTTTCTGCCAAGCATACCGGGGATTAAGAATTCAAAATAAATAGCTGGAAAAGAAATGCTTCATTCTCTGCAGAGCCATGAGAGAATGTGTAAGGGAGTTACAGGCAAGCATGCTTGTTATGATAACAACGTTGTTCTTATTTATATTTACAGCTAATGTTACAGCTTCTGTAAATTAAAAATGCCACCAAACTACTTGAAAAGGAATTATAATCTATAAATAGCTACTTAATGCACACTGTATCATTTCCAGCTCAGTTAAGCAAATAGATTTTTCATCCTCTAGTCCAGCAGCTCATCCTGTGAAGTTATGTCTGCAAGCAAGAATGCGCTACAGGCCAAAATCTGCTTTCATTTATATCTTTCTTTTTAAGATCGCTATCTCAAAAGAAGTGGAACAGGATATTTTCTATGACCAGATTCTATCCCTGGCCATTTGTGCGTGATCCTGAAATAACAACCAGCTCCTAAGCGTGGTTGATCAGAAGCAGTTGTTAGTGTGGGTTATTTATTAAAAGACTCATTTGTGGGTATTCTCTTATGTACATTTCAATTTCTTTGAAACTCATTCTTTCAGTGGAGCAGTGAAATGCCCCTCAGATTTCTGCATTAATAGAAGGTTGTTTTAGAGTAGATCTTCACAGACATATGAAACAATGAGATTTAAACTACTTTGTAGTTGCATTGTCTTAGAACTTTCCTTTCTCTCTCATGGAGAATACAGATAAACTGTACTTTCTTAATCTCTGTGTTTTGTGTTAGAGGTGTACGAGCCATAACCAATAGGTCTTTGGGGGTGGATTGTCTTTGGCCAATGGACACTTGTTTATTACTGTGTATAAAAAGAACTTCTTGTAAATAAATCCTTCTTCTTCACCATCTTGAAGCCTGTCTGCCTGACCTCTCTGCCTGCTTCCACAAATCCCACCAACAACAGTAAAGCAAACCATACTGCTTTTCTAAGTGCTAGGGGATAGAGGTGGTATTGAAATCTTAGGCTTTTTATCTTTAAAAAAATAGAACCAAATATCTACGACGGGAGGATTCTTGCAGACACCTAACGCCAGAGGGGAGGGTCTTGGGAAGAACACGACATTTGTTGTAGCCTTTTCCAACAGCACTGACTGGGAACTCTCGCTCCCATCAACCGAGGGGCAGATAATCAGATTTTTACTTGTAGTTAACACACAGTACATCCTGGAGTGCCGAAACGCGCTGTGCTCGGGGGGCTCAGAGAGGCACTGGAGTTTCTGTGTGTGGCACACGGCCTGACTCAATCGGGAAAGAGAAAACTGGATTTTACACACTCCGGGGTCGCTTGGGTGGACATCTCAAAGAACCCAAAGTTCAACAGGGCAGGGCCATCCCCAGTGCAGCTGCTCGAGGGGCAGCTCTGGGGGCACCGCAGGGCGAGGCAGGAACAGCCCCTGTGCCCCCAACGTGCCGTCCCAGCGACACGAAGAGCTGCGAGTGAAAAGAGATTTAAAATGTACAATCCCCTGTTCTGGGCTTGGAAAAAGAACTTAATGACGAGAAACTGCCGCAGTGTACATTTTTTATAAAAAGTGCACTCGCGTTTCAAATATACAGACAGAGTGAGATGCTGAGCAGTTGTGTTATAACTCCTGTTTAAACCAAATGAAATTTTCTATGAAAAGAAAAAGTAGAAAATAGCCCCTCTTGCAGGAGAAAGGATGTGCATACATATGCTATAATATTTCCCATAAGGAAAGAATTTTAGAAGGAAAGAATGTATAGTTACATTCTAGAAGGCCAAACCCCCCATACTGGATAAACACAATTTTATTTTTGTTTCGCTTTATTTTTAAGGAAGGAACGTGGTATTCTGTTGCAAGGACCCTCTAACAGTTCAGATTTTTTGTTTGGTTGTTGTTTTAAGATTCTGGCAATTACAGAAGCTCGAGGTATTTTCTAAACACAAAAGAAAACTACATTGAAAAGCAGTCCAGTTTTGTTTCCACAACTGATTCTACAAGGGTATCAATGGTGTTAAGAGAAAAGAAACAACTATTTTAGAAAATGTGGCTGCACCCCTTAAATGAAATAAATGAGCTATAGCCTCTTTGTCATTATAGAGTTGAATTCAGCTTTGAAAATTCTATTTTTTCCCCTCTTTTACCAGCTGTATGTATTTTACCACACAGCTCTTTACAAGCAGAAATTGAGACACCTCTCATGCCATCACCTTTACCACTAAAACAACTTTGATGTACAGCCTGGGATTAAAATTATTTTTTCTTTGGCTAATATGAAAGTTGTTAATTCCTATAGTGCAAGTGTTGTTTCTCTAACATAAGCAAATAATTTACTTATCAACAGCACATTTAATTGAGTAGTTTAGCTGCTTACTGTGTGCAGTGTGTCATTTGTGTCCTTCTTAAATGGCAAATAATTTCTTTATTGTCATGGTTCTTCCTGGGTGGAATGGATGTGTATATGAAGGGTTTAGGCTGCTTGCTTTGCTTCATTCTTTGGACAGGCCAAGAACCCACCGTGCTGAGAAGCACATGGCTTTCATTTCTATCATTAACTAAAATATCATTAGAGAAAAATCACTTTTTCTTTCCTGATCAGACCATGTTCAAAGCTTAGCATAATCTAAACCACGACGTTGTGCTTCCACATTTCATCCAGTGATATTTCTACTGGACTTTAGGAGCAGGACAGTGCCTGTGTCCGGGCTGTAATTTTGGCTGAGCTGCAGCAGCAGAATTACGACAGCACCTCAGCACATTCTTCAGAGAAAATGTTGTACCAAGCTCACAGAGAAACAGTAGAACAAATAAATGAAAGTGAAATCAGCTGCTCTTAAATAAAATAAGAATTGCAGAAGGATGTAGCTTACCTTGTGAGCTCCATTTCATACTGACAGCTGGTTTATTACACCCTTTACAGACCGTGGGTTTAATCAATATAAAACTCTAATAATGTAACAAGATCCCGCAATGTTTTTTGACAAGCACTTGTAAATTTTTCTGGAATGCTACTTGTTAAACAAAGATTAAATGTGGCTATTAAAAGAGGGCAATAATGTTCCAGGAAGAGAGCTTTATTTCTACACATGAAATGGGTGCTGGGAAAGGATTGTTAGGCTCTGTAAACTTAAAAAAATGAGGTAGTGACAGAATAGCTATTACTTTATATAAATAGTCCAATAAGTAAAGTTGCACTTGCCTTGGACTACATGACTATGAGATTCTCAGCAGTACAGAAAGAAAATAAAAATTGTGTTCATTCCTGTATATCAGCACTTCAGGTAAAATAATCTGAATTGCATCAATTACATGATGTTAATTGATAGTGTTTAATTAAATCACCTCACCATGCGTTGCTGAGGTTATGGCTCACTGTAATGGTGGCACTAACCTGGCTGTTGTCAGTTTAAGCTTCTGAGTACAAAACAATTTGAAATGACGCTGGACCAAAAAAAATGAAACGGTGCCAAACGTAAAAACTTGAAATGATGCCGAACAAAACTGAAGTTTTAATTTTCTGTCTGAATCAATGAGTGCCAGATTATGAACATCCTCACTGCTGCTGATGATGAGCTATGCATGGAAAAAGTCTTTCTGACCTGTCTTAACCAAGTGAATGAGCTGATGCTCATCATAGTAGAGACTTCAAGTTTTGACCCTCCAACAAGAGTTAGAAGGTTTTGGTGCTGCAGAACAACTACTTAATCCTTAAACAGATGATAAGAGCGTGCCCAAAGCTTATGTTTCTTTTAGGAAAGAAAGTTAAGCTGATGCCCGTGAGCTAGAATATCATCTGCATGACAGAAATTGAGCATCTCTCTCAGAAATTTGCACTCAGCAGTTAACCTTGGGTGAAACACAATTCTGTGGGACAGAAAAAGCATTTCCTGGGTTTTCCCAGGCAGGTTTAGTGGGTCAGACCCCATAAAAAAGCCTGATTTTTCTGAGCTTTGAGGGGTCTGACACCCCCATCTGCTGCTTTTCCTTTTGAAGCTGAGTCATAGCACAAGAAAGAATGAAAAGCACTTGGGTGTGGAGGGACAGGAGACAAAACAGAGCTGAACTGTCCTGCAGTGCTTGGACAATGTGAGATTACTGCTGTCTAATTCTGGTGAGGGTTGAATAGAAAATGAACCTGGGAAAAAGACTCCCTGTTCTCTCAGGTGAATGACTTAATCACGAAATTCAAGAATCACTACAGTGTCATACTCCTGATAGAGGGCCTGATAGAAAAATGTCATTTTACATTGCCATCGAAGATCATTCCAGACCTGCTCAGGCAAGATCTCAATGTTTACTGTGCGTTGCCAGTTATGTAATTCAGTGTTAAATCTAGATTTATGTGATTTTGAGATAAAGATTACATTTGCTCTAATCCTGGGATAATCCTTGCTTATTTTTGGAGATTCTTGAAAACAAACTGTGACAAGATCTATTCATAAGTATTCTTAAAAACTTAAGATGATCAATTAACAGCAACTCTCTTTTGGCACTTCTCCTGGCCAAATAAAGTCTTTTGATGCTCATCCAAAGATGTAAGAGATTATATTTTTCTCCTTGTGCAAACCACAAGCCAGACTTTTGAAGTTAATCATGGTTTAATGATATGTACCAATATGAGTTAGATGAGAATCAGGTGAAGTGCTTAAAACCAAGCAATGAAAGAATTCTCTCGTAAAAATACCACCCAGCTAATTTCTTCATAATACTATGAAATAATGATTTTGGAGAAGAAAATAGTTCAGAAACACAATATTTTATTTATACTCCTTCAGCTTTTTATATAAAAATATCTGTAATGACTCTAATACCTGTCTTTCAAGAGTTCAGAGCTAGTGGCTCTCAATGTGTATTTACTCCTGAAGTATCTTTTTCCCCATATTCATCCCTTTGCATTTTGGGCTAACCAGGAAATAAGGTTGAAGCTACAATACTGAAATGTTTTTGTCTTTCAGTTTGGAATGACTTCATTTTTATATTTCATTTTTGTCTCTGCTAGAAAAATTAATACAGAAAGAAAATATTTTTACACTGTGAATCTCATGCACAATCCTTTGTGAAATTGAACTTGTCTTCTGCGTAGTGTTAGTGCCCATATAAAGCTGACTGGAGGCAAAACAGACTTTCTAAAGACTCATAAAGATTAGACATAACTAAGAAAATCCATGGTTTGCTGCAGACTGTACTGTGTTACTCTCTGATCAAGCCATGTCACTTCATTTCCTGTTCTGATCAAAATTTCCATCTTAAGATACAGCAGTAGGAAAGCTGTTGGATTTATTTGTAAGCTGCTCTGAGATGCTGAGGTAGAAAATGTTATCAACTGAGTGCAAAGCTTTTCTCCTGAATGCAAATGATAGTAATGATCATGACTCTCAGTATTTCCTGGGAGCATTAACTCCACAGAAGATGTTCGCTTCTGTTCATTAGCCTCAGGAAAATCTCCTTGTTAATGACTTTAGGCACTAAGGTGCCCCTGAGCGAAGTGTGTGTGAGCTGGTCACTGAGAACGCAGTCTGTTTCCAGAGAATTTTGGTTTTGGGCCGATATTACAGCATTTCGGGGCATTTTAATGGAGTTAATACCCTCACATGGTAGATTGGATCAAGGTTTCGGAGGAAGTAATCTAGATTCTATTCAAATTAGATGCTTCTGAGGCTGTGGGACCAGCAGGCTGCAGGTGAGGTCCTGGCAATGTTTGCCATGGAGGATTGTCTGGAAGAGCTGGACTGAGCAGTGAGAGCAAGGATGTTCTGTCCAGGATCAGGACTGTGCACNGGTGAGGTCCTGGGAATGTTTGCCATGGGGGATTGTCTGGGAAGAGCTGGACTGAGCAGTGAGAGCAAGGCTGTTCTGTCCAGGATCGGGACTGTGCACAGCAGAAAGCAGAAATCAGAAATCAGAAATCAGAAATCAAACTCCAAGGTGCTGCTGTCAGTAATGGCTGATGGCCCTGGAGCAAAAGTGGCTTGAAAGGTGACAGCGCCCAGTTTAGAACTCCCAGACCCAGAGTGACCAGAGAGCTGTGTTCCCACAGAAAATGCCGATCTTCACCTGCTCGCTGTGCTGACCTTCAGCCCAGGGATCCCTGAGTGACCTTGTACAGCTTGAAACAGCACAGGTAATGGACAGCCTGTCCTTCTGGGTAGCTGCAGCTTTATATTCCAAAATAAAAAACAGACCCAAGGTTTGGGGGCTAAAGTAGCTGTCAATAACATCAGTGTTATGAGAACACACACAAAATGGTTTGAGCTGTTTTTGTAGTTAGCATGACAGCAAATGTTCCAGTTTTCAGGAACATTTTTTTTCATGCTTCTGTGGAAGTGCATGAGTAACACCCTGGGTGCCAGCCCAAATCACGGTAACACAAGCGAAGTGTAGGAAGGGAATGTGCAGATCGGAGCCTAGGGTAGGATTAACCTTGTCCAGCCCAGGGGATGAATATTCCGTGTTCTCCCAGGGGATGAATATTCCGTGTTCTCCCTGGGCATTCCCTCTAATGCACTTCAGCTGAACGGCTGCTGCGGGAGGGCCTTGACTTATAAAACAACAAACTGCTTCCCATAACATATCTATTGATTGATATTTAATTATTTGGAAACTTTTTGTTTATATAGAAAAAGGTGGCTCTGGGAAAGACCTTGGTCCCATGTGATTTTTTTGTGCTGGGGAATGATGCCACCAGGACTATTTTGGAGGAGACAGAGGGTCAAGCTCCTCCAGCGATGTTCTGGCATTGTGTGACATTAATGTGTGCTCTCTGGTGGCTGCAGAACTGTGAGTGCAACTCCTTCCTCTGCCTGTGCTCACAGGAGCCTCCGTGCAGGACTTGCTCCTACATCACACTAGAGTGCACTGTCAGCTCAGTGCCATGGATTTAAACATTTACATTCATTTTCCCTGTAGAAACCGAACGAGAAATCCAAACTTTCATTTCCTCCACATGGGTTTTAGTGGGCTCTTGGTTTTGCTGTGTAGCTTTTATTCACAGAACATGTAACAGCCAACAAACCTGTGCCTCTTCTGAGGCTTGGGGACAGATAATTACAAAAGCGGTGCTCTGGGACCAAATGCCAGCAGCTCTCTTCAGAATTTTAAACATCATAGGTAGCCCCTGATAAACCTGGCTTAGAATTAATCCAGTAGGAAAAAAAAAAATAAATCAATCTTCTTCTTAATCTCCCAAACCATCTTATTCTCTCCCTTTATTTTTCCTTTCAGCTTTCCTACTGTACATTCACTGCAGGTTTTAACCCCTCAGCTTTCCAGTTTTGCATGCAAATTTGTTTCTTTTTCACAGGATCTTGTTTTCACAGTTGTTTGTTTGGGAGTTTTTTTTTTTGTCACACATTCATGGAGCTAGTGTAATTTTCCCCTTCCCAATTTCTTCTCCAGCAGCTCCAACTGCAAGGACAGCCAATGTTTATAGTGAGAAGGTTAAAATATTCTGGATATCTTCCGTTGCTTCCTCCCGTTTACTGACTCTGCAATTTCAATATGAAATCTACTATAATGTGGAAGCTGTTTGCAATAGAGTGTAAGGACTTCCTACCATATGCTCTCCCATCTGTGATAAGAATGAGGGCTTTGGAAAAAAAGGCAAAAATTTCACTGTGACTGGAGTTGAACTGCATGCAATTTCTGCCTGCTTTGAGGAAATCTTGAAAAGTAAATATGTTCATTATACATGTCCTGAATTCTTCTGCCTCCTGTTTATTCCACATTGCTGATCAAGCATTTTCTGTGTGAGAAATAATGGCTAAGATGCCTGGAGAATTAGTGGAACTGAATACACCTCAGGAGCGGCAGTTGAGGAATCAGTTTGCAGACACTTTAATTGCTTTCAGTGACTTTCAGACCTTCAGTGCTGACTGACACTTTGGAGAAGGGACATATACTTGTGCTGTAAAGATTAATCCCAAAAAGATTCAGTTAAACTTACGTGCAAGTGTCTCTGTAACTTCTTCAAGACCTTTTGTGAAACCTGCCTGCCCTGCTACCTCTGGTATTGCTAATGTGAGACCAGACAGGGAGTGCTCTATGGGCTGTACTAGACAACTCAAACAGCCCCAAACAACCAAAAAACCCACAGGAGAAGGGAAAAAAGAGGAACTGTTTAATTCAAAATGTCTTTATGGAAATTAATTTTAAATCTTATGAGTTTCTGTATTGCAAAGATGTTGCCTCGACATCTCTGCAATGGAGTTAGCAAATCTGGATTTGGAGTTAAAAGTTACACTGACTTTTACAGTAGGTTTGAATTTGGTTCTATATAACTACTCATTTTGCTGCACTGGATCTTCATTCATAAATAGTTTATAAAGAGGCAATAAATTATTAACCGCTAATAGCATTATGACATGGATATAATAGCAAAAAATGTAGTAATCACGTTTCTCTTGGGCATTACCTATAAGCAAATAACAGACTTAATCAAACATAACATTTATCCTCCATAAAAAATCGATTAGACTTACATTTTATAGACCAACCCTTAATATATAGTGTGATCTGAAACACACAGAATTTGGTATGCAGACAAAATATTTCAGAAAAACATAGCCAATATTCTGGGCAACAACAGTTTTTCGGTAGCCAGTAGAGATCCAAGAAGGGAAACACAAATATTTTCTGTATGATAAGCTAATTTAAGTCATCCCATTCTTTCTGAAACCATATCAAGCAATACAATCAGTCAGTGTGATTTAAGGGACTCTGCTAATTATTCTTTGATGTCTAGACATGGAAAACTTTAAAAACCAGTTTTGCTTTTTCTTCTAATGCCCTTGGTTTACTGTTTCCTCATCTTCTTACTTCTGGCTAGCATTTATTTCACTATAATTTATATGTTTATAATTTATATGTTTATAATTTATATGTTTATAATACATATTTAGTTCGGAGCCAAGTCTTGTTCCATTTTGAGGATAAAGCACGCTGTGCTCTCCGGTCGGGAGCCCCAGCAGCCGCAGCACTAGGGGTCACTGGCACTCCATCAGTACAGGCAAGGCTGCTCTTGCCGCAGCGACCAGCCCGTTTTCCTGCGAAATTCGGGATATTGCTGCTGCCAAACAGGCAACTGTTTTACGGGCTAACGTATACACACAAGTAGGCACCATATGTGTTTACAGAGATTTGTTTAGGAAAGATCACAAACTACTCAGAGCTACCATTCCGTGGGTCTTTGGGTTTCTCGCTCCTCCCGAATTCTTGGGCTGTGTTGGGTTTTTTGCGTGTTTCAGACGAACCTGCAGTCCGGCTGTGAACTGCTCTGCCCGTGTTCCGTGGGGGCTCGGAAACTGCACCCCTCTGGATCCAACTCAGGGATCAGCAGCGGCACTAAAATGCTCTCCCCGAGAGGTTCTTGCAGCACCGGGTTCCTTGTTTCCAAGAGATGTTGAGCACAGACCATCAACTGGTTCTCAGAAAAAAATTCCAATAACTGAAAATCTGACCTCTTCTCACAGTATTGTGTTACAAATTATAATTAGTGTATTTAATGACCCTCCCACTAAAAAATGTCACTTGATTAAGCCTAAAAGTTGCATTGTTAATCCTGTTAATATAATTGCTGTATTTTCAGTATTTTTTCATATTGAAAAAGGAGGTCTAAATGATGAATTAAGGAATCTCTGCAATGGTTTTCCAAAAAAAGGAAGCTGGCAGTGCATGCCGGCAAATGTTTTCCTATCTCCAGAGTATTTTAATGGGTTTTGCCTTCCTTGCTTGCATCACAACAACTTGTCCTCAGTTACATCTCAGATCAGGCACGGTAACACCCTCTGTTCTGCTATTTCTCGTTTTCTGCTCCTACAAACCAGCCAGTTTCCCACTGCTCCACCGGGATTGCTACCAGATTTCGGGTTGGACACATTGCCTGTGAACATTTACATCCCCGCCCCTGAGATCGCTCTGCCTGGTGTAGCTTGGCGCGTATTGGTACTTTTGTACCTATTCGTTTTCTCACGATATATAAATATTTCTTCTGATAGTGATTTTTCCCTGAGGTGCACATGTATTGGTTGGTTTGTTTATTTATTGAGCTTTTATTTGAGCTGCCCTGTGCATCTTGTGTGATTTGGTCCTTATAAATCATTGCACTTTATTGTACAAGGAGTACAGTAACTTGCAGCCAAAGCAGCTTTTAAAATCCTGCTGTCAGACGAAGCAGGTTAATATATTAGTTCATCAATTCAAATTAAAAAAGCCCCCTTAGATACACCCCTGCCTATTAGAGTGCTACTGATTTGGCTGGTAAGAGCCTAGCTGGGTTGTGATAAGGTCCTTTGTCATTTTTAGAACTCATTTGGAACTGAGATATTTCTGAGTTTTCATTGGAAACAAGTAAAGGAGAGTGAAAATTCTGACTGACGTCATCTGCTTTTTCAGCTGCTGTGAACTGACAGCAAGGGCAGCAATATTCCGTGTGCTATGGGAATGCTCTTCCCCTCTGGGGTCAGTGCTTGATCACGATGGGCACTCCAGGGGCATTGCCAGGGACAGCAGAAATACAAGCTGGCAAGTAGATCTCGGTTTCAGCCTGGGCAAGATTTCTCACTGACTCTGCTTTTCTCATAAAACAGAAGCATTATAAGGAAATTGAGTGATTTCATTTTTTATTTTCCTATGGGGTTTGAGTGAACAGATGAGAATTAGTTTTAAACAAATTGACAAAGATTTAATGCTTCATCCTGTTGTCACTGAAACAAAAATCTAAATGCTGATTAATGTCAAAAAAGCATAAGATACAGAAATTAAAAAGAAACTGAAGCGAGTGACTCAGTTTGGTCTTTGTGGCATGCCCCATTATGCTGTTCTGATTTTCAGATCATTTCTGTGGGAGCACCACAAAGAGATTCAGCTGTGACTGTGACAGAGCTGGCCAAGGTGTAGGGGACACATGGACCCTTCCCCAAAGACCCTGCCTTAAACACAGAGAACACACCACAGATAAATGTGATGAAGAAATGAGAGACAGAAACATGAAATAACAATGGAACAACTTAGGGTGTGCATTCGAAATGGCACTCACAAAACACCTGCTGCCTCAGCACTGCTAAATGTTTTGAAGGCAACACACTAAATTGTATAAAATTGCTGGGAGGTCAAGCTGATCATGCTGATGCCTTTTCATCTTCTGAATCTATGACTCTAATTGCTCCTCTCTTTGAATGTTATGCAGTTACAAACCCAGATAATCCATTTTAATGTCCCCTGTGCAATCCCAAGCAAAGGAGAAAAAAAAAAGGAGCAAAAACCTGTCTCTGTAAAAATCAATGGCAAGGCATGCATTGACTTCAGCAGCACCAAGATTTTTCCCTCAGAATTTAATTGAAAGTGAAAAATATTTTTGGAGAAAAATGTGTAACTGTGTAGGTTAAAAGACTCAATAATATGCCCAGCTCTTCCAGGTCTGTGGGCACTGAGAGACAATTGTTAAATGCAACTGGCTTTGGGGACGAACTGTTTGCTTTCAGATCTAGATGTATTCTAAATTTCCACATCCTTTTATCTATATCTATAGATTGTATTTATTTATTTATTTATTTATCTGAATGTGGAATATTGGGCAGAGGAACATTTTTGCTCGTGTACCTGGCTTTCTCCTTGTCTGGAGTTCTTTCCCATGTCAATGGGGCTTCCACCAAGCCTGTGCTTTTAGCCGGTCAAAGAGGGAACATTACGGCTTTAAAAAAACCCAACCTCAAACAAAAATGGGAATTGATGAACTGCTCAGAACAATTAGGAATTTTAATGACATAAGGTGTATTACAGGTATCAGTTGATGTATCACATGGCAGATGAATCAAGATGTCTCAGGGTGCGGGTGGATCTTTTCATTGCCTTGTTGTGTGTGCATTAATCAGTTTTCTACCTTTACCATTAGGCTGTTGGGATGCAGGTCTCTCCATTCTGTCTTGTGTTTTCCAAATGCCAGATCTTCCTTCACAATTAGTTGTGTTAATTACTGAGAAATGATGAGGCATACTTGCCAAAATAACATATTGCTAATGAAACAGGAAGATGTTTTCTCATTACTGACTTGCATGAATTGCTGTGATTTTCCACGAGCAGTGCACAGGAAAGGTTTGCATCACAAAAGCGTTGGCCAGAAGAGAGTTTGCACAGCTGATGTGCTGTCACCTGCACTCGTAGGCAGAAACTGGAACTGGGACACTCACTCTGCACAGTGAAATTTGAAAAGTGGCCCAGCCTTCAGCTGCTACTTCACTAAAATGCCCACCAAACCAAAAGCAAGGTTATTTCTGGGCAGGGCAGATGCAAGAACTGGGTGCACTTGCTCATCTCTGAAGGGACTGAAGACAACAGTTTATTCAAAAGTCAGTTGGCTTTGATAGAGACTTGAGATCCAAATCTGGTTTGTGGGGATGACAGAATAGTGGAAGATGAGGAGAAGGACATTGACAAAATATTGTGTCTATTACTACCTACTAAAAGTAAAAGGTCTGCAGAGTGCTTTGGAGGGGAAGGGTATTGATGCATAAAATTTAACAATTAGTTAGTGACTTTTCAGAATTACTTTAAAAACTATTAAGGAAAATAGCTTAGACTATGGTTTTTTTTTGTCTCACAAAACCAAATGGAAAAATTAATCTGTTCAGTGAGTAGCAGCATCCTAGATAAAGGATCCTAGGTTCCATAGTTTCCATATTTGTGCTGAAAAAGAAAATAAGGCTTCCAAGTCTATTGTTTCAACAACTATGTTGCAAAATATGAAAAGAAGGAAAAGAACCTAATTTTGCAAGCATAATATGACTGGCATTAAAACTCTCTCTCACTCTGCATTTTTGTAACAACTTCTGCCCTTCTTTCATTCTAGTTACCCTGAATGTCTAAAGGCCTTAAAAGCCTATTGTACAAAACATCTCCAAATGATGCACAAAATAACTAAATGTAAAAGAATAGAGGCAGAAATTGTAGAAGTAAAAACAGAGGAGAATCATAGTTTGTTTTTTTGTTATTCCAGTATCGCTTTTCCTTGAATTACTTTGGTAACAAAACTGCCCACACCTGTATGTGGAGAGAAAGCTCTTCCTTTGCACTTTTCACACTTTCCTAGACTTCTCTTTGATGCTTTTTCACCAGCACACAGATGCACTGGTGTGTTACCCTGGCTACTGAGCAAAGCTGGACATCGAGTGCCTCTTCCAGGGCACGACTGTTTCCTCTTGGATAGAGTGTTACATAATAATAATTCTCCTGTGTTGTACAACACTGCGAGGTTTGGGCCAGAGTATGTCAATAATGGTTATTTATCTTCTGACAGAGAGGGGATGTTCTGAGATGGTTCATTAATGCTTCCAGTACAATGCCAGCTCTAGAGCTGTGCTTCGTTTTGGCTCTGAGGAACCTCTCAGGGGTTGGGAATCCTTCTAAAACTGGCAGGAACTACTAAAAGCAATTCACAACACCACACAAAATGCAGCCTTTTCTCACTGCATGGGTAATCATGTACTTGTCAGTGCTGGCAAACAGAAAGTGTGCAAAGTTTATTTTGATAGACTATTTACAGCTTCAGTGTTGTGGATGTCGGTACACAGATGAATGTTTTTATTCCTCCCAAACGTGTACTCCACGAAGGAACGAAATGACTATAAGTTCTTGTAGCTACTTTTTCTTTTTCTTTTTTTTTTTTTTTTGTTTTGGGAAAATATCATTCTATCATC
>VZTX01006427.1:15073-83435 GCA_013400915.1 Pardalotus punctatus | reverse complement strand
AAACGTTGACTCCACGTAGGTATTAAATGATTATAAGTTCTTGTAGCTACTTTTTTTTTTTTTTTTTTTTTTTTTTTGGCTGTGGTAAATAACAATTCTATCTGCCAAGGATAATAGAGATCTCATTATTAAGCTTGACCATATGTTTGGGTTAGTATTGATACCTTCTGTAATGGAAAACATGAGGCTGGTTATTTTCCCCCAGCACTTCTGAACACTATTTTACACAGACTGTAGGTATTTTTGCTGCTGTTTTTGCAATACGTATGAGGTATTCCATTACATACCCTTCACATTACTACATTACTTCCCTATTCCGCCTGCACCCCACTTGATTCCTCTCACGACTGTCGCAGCGGCTTGGGGAGAGCCGCAAACACGACAGGGATGCGGGCCGGAGCCAAAGCCGCACACGTGCAGCAGCGCACACACACACACATACAGACACACACATACACACAGACACACACAGACACAGACACACAGACACACACAGACACAGACACACAGACACACACAGACACAGACACACATACACACACACGCACACACACACACACACACCAGCGCGTGTTCCCGGCAGCCGCAGGGCTGCGGCGTGCTCGTGTGGTGCTGCGTGCGGTGTCCGTGCGAGCGGCGCCGGGATGCCGCTGGAGCAGCCGGCTGCGGCCGCAGGGATGCTCTGCGTGCCCAGAGCCCTGCCCGGCTCTGCCCGCCGACGATGAGCCGGACCAGCGCCGCTGCCGCCTCCCACCGCGCCCGGGGGGAGCGGGCAGGGGCCGGGCACAGGGGTCGGGCACAGAGACAGAAGGGCCGGGCACAGGGGCCGGGCACAGAGACAGAGGGGCCGGGCACAGGGGCCGGGCACAGAGACAGAAGGGCCGGGCACAGGGGCCGGGCACAGAGACAGAAGGGCCGGGCACAGGGGCCGGTCCGCGGTCCCCGCTCCGCCCCGCTCCGCCCCGCTCCGCGCCCCGCTGCCCGGGGATTGGGGCTGCCGGGCCGCCGGGGTGAGGCGGGGCTTGGATGGGCGCTTATTTATTTATTTGTTTGCCGTGCCGTGCCTCGGGCTCTCGGCGGTGGCGGCCGCGGCGCGGTCCCCGAGCGCANCCCTGCCTGTCTGGATGATTTCGGGGCCGATCAGCATCACCTAAAGGAAAACTTTGGTGACGCCCGGGGAGCCGACGTGCTTTTCCGCCGGGATGCGGGCGCTGCCTGTGTGAAGCGCATCCCGGCGGCGGGCGGGAGCGGCAGCGCTCCCCCCGAAACCCCCGGCCCCTGCCCAGCGCCCGGCGCGGCCGGCTCGGGGTGCCGGGGCTCGGGGCTGCTCGCCTGCCTCCGGCAACTGGAGCTCCGCACCGAGATTTGAATCAGAACTGATTTTTTTTTTTTTTAAATTTATTGAGGGGTTTTCTTTCACAGCATCATCTGTTTTGAAGAAAGGAGGGAGGAAGGGGGAGGGTTAAAGCTAAAGAAGTAAGTCTTCTCTCCGAAGGAAATGCCTTTTGCGCTTTCCAGATGACCTTTTCTGAAAATGTAGCCTCTCCAGCTGACCGATTTTTGTTTTGACTACAAAGTGTGTGAAACAGAGCCCTAAGTGCTCCGCAAACCCTAGGATGTGCGCTTCTGGGATTAGCAATATGGGGCATCTGTTGTCACCTCTCCTCCTGAGCCTGGCAGCAGTTTTTTCCAAAGGTAAGTCTCAATCTCTTCTGTGTTTCACTGCGTCTTGTTTCTTATTTTGCATAGGCAGCCTTTGTCCCCTCTCTCTGTAATGCCTTGAGTGTTGATACCCACGATTCAAGACTAAAAGACTTGGGGGGAGTCATGTGCTAGGCAAAAACACGGATGATGCGGTGGGAAATGCTGTGTGGAAGGATCTTGTCGTGGTTGACTATGACAGACAGTCTGCCAATTTACTGAGGCATTTGTTAGCTCCTTATTGTACTTTTGATCAGGTGGTGGATGCTGCTGCTGAGCTTAGCTGGCAGCTCAGCTTTGGATTACGAAGCGTTTGTGATATGGAAATTTGAAATCCCCGGAGGTACAAGCTGTTGGATTTAGCTGCCCCACCATTATGTTCCGTGTAACTTTTCAAATTAAAAATCCTGTATCTCAGACTGATTGACAGTGTTTTACTGGACCAGAGAACTAGGTACTTGCTGAAACATTTAAAGGCTTTGATGAGATCCTGTGCTAGGTGTCTGATACCCTGCCTGCTGAGCCGAGTTTGAATGTCCCGATGGCATCACGTCAGACAACTTGGTGATATCTTCTTGTAGCCCTCGAGCTTGTTTACAGTTACAGTCAGAAAACCAGCACACACACAGTGCATATATTTTTGTGTGCATTTAAAGCTTCCTCTGAACTTAAAAGTTTTCATCGATGGCCTCAGCCAAAAGGTGAATGCATTTTTGCAATACTTAATTTAGATTATTCTGAGCATTCCTGTGAAATATAAATTAGGAGAAATCTACGTTTCTACAGCAAATACTGTGCATCAGCAGTTATATATTTTGGCAGGAAAACAAAGTTCTCACGTGGTTTAGTCTTCAGAGGGTAATAAGAGCATATGCGTGAAATCTGTGATTTTGCAAACATACTGATAAAGAGTACTGCTTATAAATAGCCTTATTAAAAAAAGGTATTAGTTATTCTTACCACCCTTTTACACTGCCAGAGATCAGCACTTTTTTATTGAGTTATTTTTACTGATTAGTTTGTATCCAGAACTGAACTTATTGACAGAGGGCAAAATACAAGCTATGTATTTCTGTGGTGGTTCCCTGGATCAAATTCAATTCTCCTCCTTTTTTTTCCTTAAAGCAGGTAAAGAAAGAAAGGAACAAAATTATAAGTCTTCTCGAATGCTCCCTAAATGCAGCGCCTGCATAAGTCCTGTTCTAAAGTTGCCATTGGAATTGCATTAGCAGCAGGGATTATAAATCAGACTCTTTTCAAGAGATTGCTTCATTCACCCTGCACGCCAGTAGCTTGTGATTTCCCAGCTAGGTTGTAAATGATGTATTTTATTATAAGCAATATCATCAGTACTTTGGGTAGGCTAACAGTGCAGTGGGCGTGTTAACTTCTTCATTCCCTGGCTTTTTGCTGTGTTTCAGTTTGCTGCCTTAACACCGCACTAACATCGTGTTGGACTGAGATTGCAGCTGATTCCAGGACTGGAGTACAAGTGGCATTTCACTTTTACAGAATACAGCGTTTCTTTTATTGCCAACTCAGCAATCAGAGCATTCATATGTGATTTTATTCTTACATGTTACTTGCATGTCTTTTTGAAGATGTCTTAGGAAAAACTGCTTCCCCAAAAGGTTGCCAAGCACTGGCACAGCTGCCCAGGGGAGTGGTGGAGCCCCATCCCTGGAGGGGTTTCAGATGTGGAGATGTGGTGCTGGGGCCGTGGTCAGTGGTGAGCATGGCAGTGCTGGGTTCACCCTGGGCCTCGATGATCTCGGGGGTCTTTCCAGACTAAAGAATTCTGGGATTCCATGGAACCAGACCCACGAGATCCCAGCAGAATTAGTGCTGTTAGCTGTGCTATTGATTCTTCATTTCAGATATCCAGGACACTGTTACTGTGTGATTGCTGGGACTCTGCTGTTTAGTAACACAGATATCTGTCTTTAATGGAATTGTTTATTTTTTCCTTTGGTAACAGACTCCATCTGCACTGCTGTGCCTTAGTACGCTCTGAAAAGACCAGAGTGTTCCAGAGATTCACAGTGTAAACTTGACAGTGCAAAAGGTTCATTCCCACCCCCCTCGACATAATAAGATGAGCAGACAAAAAGGGATCAGGCATGATTACTACTACAGGGCATGTTTCTTTGATGCTTTTCTGTTGCTAATAGAAAAACTCTCTCATTTATGACATGATGACAAAGTTTTCCTAAAGAGATACAAAAGCTTTTAGCATGCAACAGCAATCAGCTGTCTATTGGGTATAGGGCTGCTGCTGATTACTCAGAACCATGGCAACACACCTTTTACTGCACAGTTTCCAAATCTTTCAGGTAATAATGATGAAGGCTTGAGAATACTATTGTGATTTTGCTTTGCTTTTATCTTGTAAAATGGAGAGCTCCAGCCTGAGAAATGAAATGTTGTTTTCAATAATGAGCTGAAGTTCCTACCAGGACAACTTGTCAGTGAGGATGAAATTCACGTGTGCTAATACACTGTCAGTCTCATTTTATGTGTACGTGTAAGGGCAGAGGTGACAAGGCTCTGTTACTGTGTTTCACAGCTTTGTCTTCAGCAGAGTTTTCCTGAGTCAGTCCTGAGAGGCCAATGCCCACCTCAGTCAGTTCAGCATTCTGCTCTTTGTTATCAAAGCTGAAAAGAAGTTCTCTGGAAATCTTCAGTTAAAAAATAACCAGGTCTAGCTGACGTTAATGAAAACAGACTTAACACAACAGGCACAATAATGTGGACGTTTTGTTGCCTTGTTTAAATGGAAAGTCATTAGCTCCACTGGAGTAGAATAAAAACTTCAATACTTTATTTGAGCTCCAGGTTCCATGCTTGGTTTAAGTCTAGAATAAAAGCAGCATCTCCTGTAAGATGCTAAGCAATTTTGTGATATATATTGTGGGACTAAAGATTGAGGAGCCTTTTTCATTATGAATGTCATCAGATAAAACCAGATTTCATTGATTTCAAATTTCAAGTTTAACTTGACAGTAAAAAACCATGTGAATATTTTAGTGACTTTTTCTGCTTGTGTTCTGCTGAGCATTTTTTGTTCTTCTGTCATCCTGGGCAGAAATCTTCCTGCAGGTTGCTCTCTAATGACATCTCAGGCCATAGAGCTGCTGGTTTGATTTTCTTTTTCTCTCAGTTTTATTAAAATGGAGGCTTGGCAAGCATGTTAGGCAGGATTTCCTTGTATCCCCTCAGGGTGTTCCCCAGAGCTAGAGATGTGGAGAACACTTGCAGTGATGCAGATCTCCTTACAGCCAAGTGAGCGTGGGGAAACCAAGAAACCAAACCCCCAAATGTCTCGTTTTGGTTACATTATGGGAGAGGAATTTTGGATATTTGGTTTGAAACTGCTCTTGCTTCTGTTTCCTTTGGAATTTTCCATGTTACAGTGTTCTTCGAACACTCTTGATTTCCGTTGGCTCTTATACTGTAGATTTTTTTGGTCTCATTATGGACAAGCCATATCTTTGTCTTTTTCTATGCAATTTTGCTGGTATCAGAATATGTCATTTTGTCCCCATTGCACTTCACTTTCAATTTGAGTGTATTTTATCTTTGTGAGTTGCAGTTCTACAGGAAGTCACTTGTGAATTCACTGGCTTCGTGGGGGTCGTGGTGTACAAAGAACCACTCAGCAGAGCTTGTTGGGCATGTCCTAGCTGCCAGAAAGCTGTGGGCCATTCCCAAAATCTTTCTGTGCAGGTCTTTGCTGACACTGAAGTGGACTTAGAATCATGGCAAAAGGAAAGCTGAGGGGTGCAACAAACTGTGCTTCAGCACGATTTACTTTGGAGTCCATTCCTGTAGTGGGATTAAAATCAAAGATTATTTTATTTGATTTAGGAGATGTTTTCTTTCCCCCCTCCCTCTTGGTGGTGCTAGACAGGAGCTCAGGGTTGAATTTCAGTTGATGCTGATGGATTTTGTGAGGGACACGTTCTTTTTCTCCAAGTAGCAGTGCTGGTGTGGCTCGTGGACAGCTCCTCGCCAGGCATCTGCTGCTCCAGCTGTGCAGCTGGTGTGCATGGAAAACGCGCTTGCTGCTGTCAGATGAGCATAAAGCACCCGTGTGGTCAGTGGGAGCTTTTCCTGTCAGCTCTGCCTACATGCAAAACCCAAGAAGTTTTCTCTAAAACCTCCAGTAAAAACGAGATCTCTTAAGCTAAAGAGTCAAGCAGTTTCCTTAAAACCAAAGTTTTTGTGCTTTGTCCCAGCTGCATTGAACTTTGTTTAAGCCGTTATCCAAGGGAAGGGGAACAGAAGTTCCACTTTTTTGCTCTTACTGTGTTTCTTGCCACAGTGTACTTGTGGGAAAAGCCCCATTCTGATTCCTTTTCTTTCAGTAAAAATAATCAATTCAGACTATACAAAAAATTCTACCGCTAGACCCATGTTTTATTTGTCAGCTGCAATACTGGCATAATGTGATTTGGTTTCTAATATTTCCCTGTAATGTTCTCATTTTTTTACTTCTGTCTTTTCTTTTATTAGTTCCTTAGGACTGGCAGGCTCTGTGACACCAACCAATGTTTTAGATATTAATAAAAGCAGCTTTATTCAATAAAGATCAGTTTTATTTAATAAAAGAGAGAATCAAAAGATAATCTGATTTTTCATGCTGCATTCACATTAAATCAAGCTCCTGAGGTGGTTGTGGATGCCGAGTCAGTGGCAGTCTATCACGGGTCCTAGGATACATAAACATGACTCCAGACACAGTGATTGCAGGGAGGCTGAAGAGGCAGCTGAGATTCATCACAAGTTTGGTTTATAAAGTGTTACATTAAATTACTTGATTTGCACCAGACTTTGTAATATTGCCTTCTGCATTATTAACAGCAGCTCCAAATGAAGTGGATTTTAAGTAGTTCCGAGACATGTAGATAACACTAATTACCATGAGCAGTTTTAAAGCACATGTTTGAGGATGTCAGGCCTGGGGGTGAAATGTGGGATCGTTTGACTGTAGGCTGAGGATCGGCTTCTTCATGTGCCTGATTTCTTCTTTTATTGACTAGACTGAGTTCTAGGGTAAGGGGTTGCTCTGATGGCCCCACAGAGCCAAGGGACTGAAACTTTTCATTTTCCAAAGTACAGCCTATGGGTGTCTATGCAGACTTCCATTTTCAGCTTTAGCAGTGTGACTTAAACTTGGCCCAGAGGATGGTGAAACGTCCAGCCCTGCGATGGAAGTTCTGTCCATCTCTTGATCCCCAGTGGGTGTGATCCAGAGCCTGTCACAGTCTGTACAGGGGATCTCACTGCCTTTGGCAGGCTTTAATTCAGAGTAGACAGAGTTTTCTGGAGTGGTATTTTTCAGCCTGTAACCCACACACCAGTGGTGATTCACAGAACATCTGAGCAGTGTTGTGAAACCAGTGCCAGAAACCTTATGTGTGCAAGCCAGAAAAAACCGAGGGGAGGAAATAGCAGTAACAAGGCTGCTTTCAGAGTGCATCCCAATTTGTGTTTGGCTGTAAACAAAGAGCTTTGTGACAATACCAAAAGCAGGACACTGTGTAAGATGGCCTGGGTTGTAGTTGCAGTGTTTTAGGATTTTCCTTTCTCTCTCATGGAGAATACAGATAAACTGTACTTTCTTAATCTCTGTGTTTTGTGTTAGAGGTGTACAAGCCATAACCAATCGGTCTTTGGGGGTGGATTGTCTTTGGCCAATAGACAATTGTTTATTACTGTGTATAAAAAGAACTTCTTGTAAATAAATCCTTCTTCTTCACCATCTTGGAGCCTGTCTGCCTGACCTCTCTACCTGCTTCCACAAATCCTACGAAAAACAGAAAAGCAAACCATACTGCTTTTCTTTCAAAAGGTTAGATGGCTCTTTCCTTAAAAGAGCTGAGAATAACCACTGTGGTGAGGCTAACTGGAGTAGCCCGAAGTGTTGCTGGGAGCTGGGAGCTGTTGCCCTGGTTCTTCAGCCAGCCCTCAGGCACTGCTGGTGAGTGTTTCTGACCCACTGCAGCAGAGGCTGCCTTCAATCAGCCCTGACAGTGGCTCAGTGAAGCAGGGCAGGAGGAGCCTGCCAGTCACAGCAGCATCTGCGCTCCAGCCTCAGCTCGCTGCTCCAAGGCTTCCGCTGCACACACAGAGGAGGCTTGTTTGTTCTCACACCCTCGCTGCTGGCGTGTTTTCATCAAGGTTTCCAGAAAGGTTTCTGGAGGGAGTTTTCTGTGCTGCAGACAATTGTCTCCCTGGAAGTGGCTCAGCAAAATGCACTTTTGTTTCTTGTACAAACTGTATATAAAAGGTTGGTAGTGGATTCATCAATGTTGCCACATTTCCCCAGACTTACAAAATAGAAGAATATCCTCCTCCTATACTCACTTTGCCTTCTCACAGGCCCATCTGTCTCTGTTTTTAAAGTTACTTTGAACTGATTGGGTTTGTTTAGTTATTTGGGATTTTATTTGCGAATAAAAACTTTTTTCCACAATGCTGGTAAGATGTTTTGGATAAGGTGTTTCAAAACTTCGCTAAGGTAATAATTAGTAAGCAAAACAGACCCACATGTAAAAATGACCATGTAGATTCCAAAATGTGAGAAGGGAGAAGGGTAGTGGATAATGTAGCTCCTATAAAAAGAACAAAAGGAATGAGTCAGGTGGTTATGTATAAAAAAGCAGCAGGGGTAAGGTGCGGGAAGATGTCAACACTCTTTTTCCTCGGAGGATACAACTTTGAGATGCACTAAGGAGCAACAGGAGAAATGTCCTCTCCAGCTGAAGCAGGATGCTCTACATCCCTTTTGATCTGTTTGCTTTCAGGGGAGGCAGACTGGTGAGCAGACAGTCTGCACATCTCTTGCTGAGGAACAAGGCAGATGTCCAGATAATCACACAGATGAGTCTGCATGTCCTGCATGCTAAAAGAAATCCTCCAAGTCACAGACTTTAGCCTCATCTAGTGCTGAATGGTCTCAGAACTCTGAATTTTGTGGGCCCTCAGCATCATTTGCTTTTTTATATTTTTTGAAGTGTAGATTTATGTGTTCAGTATACATTACGTAAATTCATTGTGCAAGAGGAGGAATCTAAACTTGGCAGAGATAACTAGTGAGTAATGTCTCTGAATATTGATCCAATCCATAGTATAGGAAAGGAAACAATACCACGTAGTCTTCAATCCACTCACTCATCAAAGATTCTGGATTAGCACATAATGGTATCCTCCATTTTCTGCTGAGCCATGGTGACTCATTCTACTTGTCTTCAAGGAAAGACAATAACGGTGATTTGCATCTGCTTATATTTGAAATATCTGTATTTATCCTTTAGTGTTGCATCTCTGTGTTAATGTAATCAGCCTTGCTTGGTTAATTTTAATTTGGTTCCACACATGGGGTAGTTGGTTTTCTTGTCCGTGAATGTCAAATTCCTCCATTTAACTTCCTGCTTTGCTGCCAGCAGTAGGGAGTGTTGTCAGGAGTTCCTGCTATGAAGGAGGTCTTGATGTTGTTTCTGTAGATTGTGTTTTGAGCTACTGAAAGAGCTGTTGAGCTCTGCCAAACTCTCCATCGTGATCAACTCTTCATACACCAGGTACCTGCAGTTACATCACCCTTACCTTGTTCTCAGAAACAGAAACAGGGTCCGGTTTGCTCGGCTCACGGGTCTGGAGCTCTGAGGATGCAGAAATGTCTTTGTGTGGTCAGCAGTGCAGGACTGGGGCAGAACTGGGCAGCTGGTTGTGCCCAGCAGAGCAAGAGGTGCACCCCCACCGAAAGTTCATTTCCACTCGTGGTGCAGAGCACAGTGAATCCTTCTGGGCTCATTTTCACGGCGTTCCTTCTGTTTAGGGTGGGTTTAACCCAGTCAGGGGCTTTGTTAGGTGCTGTTCTCCCCTACAGAATTAGACACTCGTCTGAAAACACCAGAAACATTGCCCTGCCTTCTCTAGAAGAGAGTGGAAAAGGAGCATGTACAGGAGGAGTCTTACAAGGTACCGGTGTGTTAGTTCAGGTCTGATATTTGAATTTTGTCATCGTCTTACACGGTCGTGGCAAGGCCATTTCCACGTGTCTCTGATGAGTTTCTTTGTACCAACTCTTCAAAGGTCTACTGAAATGCCAACTGCTCAGCAGTCCTGTAAATCAGAGCGTGAAAGAGAATTTAGTGGACACTTTTCAAATCTTATTTGGGGCTTTCTGAGTCGTGCTATCCCTCTAAATGACAACGAGTAGTTCCACCCCAGTGAATAAAAGCAGTGTATTGTTTGCAAAGCTTGCTCTGGTGCTCTGCAAAGCTCTCCCCTCGCTCACGGGGTTTCTCAGCCCACATTCTCCCATCCCATGTCCTTTCCATGTTCCTGGCTGTGAGCCTGTCCTGCCCTGGGCTCTGCTCTGGCTCTCCTGGTGCTGCCGGTGTCCCCTGCAGCAGTGTCTGATAGAGATGATTTCTTGCATACTGAACGCTTGTGCACAGTGGGATTCTGTTCTTTCCTTCTGACTCTTTGACACCATCTGCCCAGCAAAGTGGTTTTAATGGCTTTCCACTGAGCCAGGCTGTACTGCAGCCCTGACAGCATGCTCTGTGTTTTTAAAAATAAACAAAATCTCTTCAGAAGAGCTACCCACGAACATTGGCTTCTTCAACAAAATTGAGGATTACATACTGTTTGATATTTTGTGGAGGCAGAAATATCTCTTTTTGGTGGGCTCTGAAGTAGGAAAATGACTGATAGTTTGGATGGTCTTCTAACAGTACGGGTTTATTTTTTTTATATGACCTTATAAAGCATTATTTTCCATCCCATTCTTTAAGCCAGTTATTATTATCCTTTTACAAAAATGCAGTCATTTTACCTTGTTAGAGGTCTCTTCTTTATGAAAGCAGGGGAATGGAGTGGTTCATGGTGGTGATTTAGGAGTGAGGGTACCCATTGGCTTTCTGTAACCTTGGAGAAATCACTCCAGTTCTCTGCTTTCCCCTTTTGTAAAGCCTTGTCTGCTCAGAGTACAAGGTGCTCGGAGCAGGATCTGTTTTATTTGCTGTTTACACAGCATCTGCCCCTCTTCTCAGATCAGAATGTATGTTTTACCACATGAAAATAATTAATTTCTAGCATCTGTGTTAAAAATTGGAATGTGCCATTCTGATTGCTGGACAACAGGAGCTGTTCAGAGATCTGTAAGAACAGAAAAGAAGAGTAGGCTAAGGAAAAAAATAATGATAGAATGAAAGCATCTGTGTGATTAAAATATTCGGAGAGATTGAGGAGATGCCATCCCCTGATGTTACAATTAATAAGCTATCTAAGCTTTTTCAAACAGCAGTATGATAAAGGGAACATAAAAAGCTTTTTATAAGAAGATGTTGTAAAGATGTTTTTGTATTTCTTTCTGTTGTAATCAGTGTTAATTAACTATTAAAGAAAGTCTGTGTCAATTAATTATTAAAGAAAATATTTTCAATGTCTGTATTAACAGTGCAACAAACCACTTATGAAAAAATAGGGTTTTTTGGCAGACGGTACAGATCTCAGAAATATTTCATTCCTTCTTTGCCCCTTCAAGTCTTTGGGGTTTATTTTAAGCTCCTTCATTTTGTTAAGTTGTGAACATAGTGGGCAGTGGTGGTAATGAGGTGGTGAACGAAGCTGTTGGCTGGTCCCCCATGTTACTGATGGGACATGAAAATTGAGAGAGTCAAAATAAATGTTTTCTTCTGAACTCCTGAGTTAACCTGCTATGAACACCCAGAGAATCAGACACAATCCTGTCCGTTAGCCTTTAGGTTCTTTTATTCTAAATTACGTGGAGTCTGACCTGGATCCAATTTCAGGTTAGAAAAAGCAGAAAGCAAATATCACTGTGAATTCCTGACAACTAAGGTGGCGTTTCCCAGCGCTGTCCATCAGGCTGATACTTTGAGTGGTTTCTCAGTGCTGCTTTCTCTTCGTTAATCATTCATTTGTGTAAAGTTAACTAAGGTAAATACTTAAGATCTGTGATCTCACACAGATGTTTGCTGCTGCTCTTCCGTTTTTCCCCATTTGTCCTGTCACAACTTTGGATATTGCTGAAGATGTTCCCTGCTGCGCTTCAGCTGCAGCAGTTTACAATACATGTATCAGCATCAACTGAGTCTTTTCTTGCCTTTTTATTTAGCCTCTTTATCTGAGCAGCAGTAGATCAGAGTAATGGTACAATAATCACTGCTGAAGCATGTATTTGTTTGTTTTCCTTCTATTTCTATGCAGTCATATGCTCCTTTCATCCTTTCATCTATTCCTATCAGAATTATGAGTTTGGTTTGGATCAGACCCTGAAAAGAGAGAAATGCTTGTAAGTGGAGAACACTAAATATAGCAGACCTTTGTTACTGTATTTATAGTCTTGGTGCTTAGAATGTCTGCGTGTGCATTATAGGTTCTCATCAAATAATCAATCTGCGTCAATAATCATAAAAAGGATGGTTCATGAAGAGATTCTCCTCAACTGTTCTCTTTTCAGCAGCTTCAGAAAAGAGCGATGGCTTTGGCAGCCATACCTGCAGTGCTCACAGATCTGGGCTGTGGCAGCCTCAGTGAGGAGCAGTGAGTTCAGATTTAGGTGCAGGGGGGAGCACTCCCAGACCTTGTAGGATTTTGGCTGCTGCAGTAGGTCAGATGATAATTTCTCAGGTAATGAACTCTCCCAACCCTTTGCTATTTATGGCCTACACCTTGTCTGGAAAGTTGTTGGGAGACAGCGAAGATCAAGGGATGGAGAGAAATTCCCCCCCAGAATGCTAAAAGAGTATTGCAGGGTGTTATTTGGTGTAGGAGGGCTTTTCAGAGTCTCAGTTCCCACTGTGAAGTACTAAAGCCCATCCTTTTTCCATAACAAGTGCTTTCTCATTTGTGTTTTCTGCCCAAGAAGAGTCGCCCTCCTGCTCCTCACGTCTGTGTGACTGCACCGTTCCCTCAGCCCCTTCTGGGCACGGCTTTGCCTTCTTGCAGGTGTTTGCTGCCAGTTTGATCCATTTGTCACAGAAATGCCACCTTCTCCCACTTGTTTTATCTTCTCCTTACAAACAGGCGCTCTCAAAATCTCATCTGGAGCGCTGGAGCTGTGGCAGTCGCAGTTATCTCCGGTGCTGCTTTGACATCTGTCTTGGGAAGAGCTGATCTATTGTGTTCCCTCTGGTCTGAACCTGACTGGTCCTTAGCAAATGTTGCTGCCCAGTCCCTCTTCATTTTCCTCTCCAATTACTGAAAAATGTTTCTCTCAGACACTCAGCAAGTGAATCCCTCCATAATTCCTGCACTTGCACTTGCCTCCTGATTTTTAGGTCAGTGCTGTTACTGTTTTCAACTCCAAGGCTTGTTTTCAGCAATGGGATGAAGAGAAGGAATCATGGAGGAAAACAGACTATATATAATCTTAGGTTTAGAGATGATATTGAACTTTAGTGCTGACCTATACGAGTTATCAGAAAATAATTGAAAATCTAGGCTGGGAGCCCAGAAAATTAAGATTGAGGGCAAGCAAAAAGAAATTTATGAA
The DNA here is from genome assembly GCA_013400915.1 of Pardalotus punctatus. Taxonomy (NCBI): domain Eukaryota; kingdom Metazoa; phylum Chordata; class Aves; order Passeriformes; family Pardalotidae; genus Pardalotus; species Pardalotus punctatus. The sequence goes on along the minus strand of VZTX01006427.1, from coordinate 70,204 downwards.
AGCTGAAAGACAAGAAGAAGTAAAGATTGAACTCTGTATTGTGTGTTGTGCTACTACTCTGCAGAGTAAGAAGTGATAGTGACAAATGGGATTGTGAAAGTTGCATGATAGAGAAAATCAGAATATCTGTGCTCTGTGGGCTGCTTCAGGCAGACCTGGTGTGCACAGCCCCTCACCAGAGCCATCCCAGGAGGTCTGATGTCTCCTATAAAACCTGTATTCTACCAAACTGCAGTTGCCCTCACATTAATTAAAGCAATTTGAACTAAGAGGGCACAATCCCTTCTATACACTTCAGTTTCAGACTAAAACAAATATTAAAATACCATAAATTGTCATTGAATATATAAATCTTAATTTTGCTTATGCTGAATTCAAGTTACAGCAGCCAAGATGGAGTTTTGCTTATTTTCTTAATAATCTGATGTGAAATGGTTTGTACATTATTTACCCACCTGAAAGGAAAATCAGAACTGATGCTCAGTTACTTCTTTGCATTCAGTGGTTGAAAATAACTCCTTTTTTTTTTTTTTGTTTCTCCAGTAAAATATTCTCAGATTCATGCAAGCTTCATTATCCCCACCTCTTTCTTCCAGTAGTAAAAGTTTCCCTGCACTTTCTGTCCTCTGCACAATGGAACCTCTCCCACTCTCCGAATGTTCTCGGTGTCTTCCCTTGACCTGCTGGCAAAAGCGACACTGGAAAGTTTTTTGTTTCCTCCTCAGCCGAAGCAGATTGCCCAGCTCTCGCAATAGAACTTGCCTTCTGCCCTGCAGCAGCAGTCATCAGCTGGGAGCAGGGAAATGATGCATTGTGTGCTCCTGGAGATGCCACAACGAGAGCGAAGGGAATCATGAAATGACAAAGCATTGCAATGGAAACTGTGCTAAGTGCTGGGAAAACACAGCTAGGAACAATAAGTCTTTAGGAGTCAAGGTCTAACTTCTCGGGAACAATGTTCAGAATGTTTGTAAATTGGCTGTAGAAAATGGTTCTGACAGACCTTTCCTGGAAATTAAAAACCCCCACTTTAAAGGCATAGTGCGAGTGCAGTAGCTGAACAGTCGTGCTTTCCTGTATTTTGTGTGTTGAATTTTGGTCACTTAAATCTAGACTGTAAGCTGTAAACAGAAAAAAATTATAATAATTCTTTACTGGGCTGAATCTGATCTGAAAATGAGCATGGATGGTAGAGCAGCTCAGTAGCAAAGTCTGCCTCGGCTGGGGCTGCTGCAGTCTCTGTTTCTTGTGTGGCATTGGCATTTCTGCACTTGAGTAATGAGCCATGCACAGAGCTCACAGAGACAGCTGAAAACTAATATTTTTTCCTCATTTATAGAGGTTGGGGTTTATCTTTGCAGGCACCAGCTCCAGTAACGCTGCAGTTGCCTATTGAGGTGGCTGAGCTCCTTGATCTGGTGGAAAACTAACGGACCAAAAAGAAAAGCTTTCCAGCAGAGATGGGGCTGTGAATAATCTCACCCCGAGGCCACACACTCACCAGAGCCAAGATGAAAAAGGGCTGAGTGCCTTAGTAGGCTGCAATTAATGCTTTCTTTTTGTAGCATCAAACTGTACCTCCAGTAATCTGTTCCCTGGCCTTCTCATTCTCATTCCATTGCAGAAAAAATCAGGAGTGTAGAAACCAGGTGTTGTTCAGCTTTAGCTGTTGTTCAAGCATAGAAACCAGGCCAAATGGAAGAAAGCTTGACAGTGATCACTTGGTACATTTATAATTGCCATTTTTAGCTGATAGGCCTCACCAAACTAACATCCCATTCCAGCTCCAAAACAGACACACTTTTAAAATAAGAGTATAGTAGTAATTTTAATGATGAACAAGGTAAAGCCATGACAGTTAGATCATTTTATATAACAAATTCTATCAGTCCCATCTTCCCCAGTAATTCCTTTCCATGGTATAGCTGACATTTTTGAGGGGCAGGGAAAACCTCCCTGTGTTGTTGGTGATGGGGTGATCACCACACTTTGTGCTTTTGGGTGCAGCTGCAACATTCCCACCCTGAGTGGACACTACTTACCCCTATGCTGAGCATTCTGGTGGGGGAGTTGAAAGGTTTTGGAAATGATCTTTATGTTCTTAATCCAGCCAAAGGAATTCTGAGGAGCTGAATTCTGCAGCAGTGACGACAGAGGCTGCAGGATGGTAATGAAGATGGAAAACACAGGAATTTCCTTTAGGTTTTGTGTCCTTGCCCCAGTCACAGAGCTGCGGTCACCGGTGCTGTGACAAAGCTGGTGAAGTCCTCATGGTTCATCTTACCTCGTGTGGGCTCCTGCTTCTGCCCCATTTTGTCCCCCAGCACCAGAATCACCCTCAAGCAGACAAATTCCATGTGGGAATTGTAATTCTGCCACGAGTGCCACTGCTGTTGATTTGTGTGTAGTAAGATACAGGGACTCTTAAAAACTCTCACTGTTCTGCATCAGAGTCACCTTCTGCTCCATCCTGATGCTAAAGGCATTCAGCTTTTAGGTCAAACTCTGCGAGTTCACAGGAGCAGTTTATGCTGTTATGGTGGATTGGTGAGAGCAGCGTGAGGGCAAGTGGCTGTTTGAGTCATGGCACAATTCCTAATTACACCTGGGTGCTTCCTTAATGGAATTCAGATAAGTGATTTTGTTGTGTGAAAGCAGTGATATTGTATTTATTTCTAAATTCATTTGAAGATGTCAGCATGTAGCCCTGAGGATGTGAAAGAAAGGTAGAGCTTGTCAGCCTCCCTGGCTGCTCTGAATTACCCCGAACTTATTGGAAATGAAAGGTTCGGAGAGCACAGATGGAATAGATTGAAGCTTTGAGTGAATTGAAAGGGCAAGTTTGCTGGCTAATCGTGATCTCTGTGCAGAGGGGGATAGCTTTTGATTGAAGTTGTCAGACATTGTGAAGTCCTCCAAAGAACTGCTTAAGGCATTTAGCTTTCCAGTTCTGGCTTGTGTAGCTGCCTTCTCTTTAATTAAAATGTCTTTTGTTTCCACATTATTAAAATAAAACATAAAAGCATGTAATACTTAGTGAATATGTGATGCAGAATGTTCTTAGCTTGGTTGATTATATTCCTTCTTTTAAGATAACAAAATGGCATTAACACATCTGTTTGGCAATTGCATTTCTTCACTCTCTAGATGAAGGCTAGATTTTAGAAGCATCTGGTTTTAAATTTAAGAACCAAAATGCTCCCAGCTCAGTGGATAGAATCTTGTCTGGAATTTAAGGATGCTGATGTGTTAAGAGCTATTAGAATTACAACAGAAATTGATGGGTTCAGAACAGAACTTCTGTTCCCCTGTATATATTCAATTTCACTGTGTTATCTTCTGATGGCAGAATTTCTTTGTCTTGAAATTCAAAGTCACTTTCAGATCAGTCATGAATATCATAAAGTCCACAATTCACTCCAAACTCATGTCCACGATACAGGAAAAAACAAAACCCAAAAAATTCCTAGGAAATTTGGTGGCAGCAGTTTGGTCTCAGAAGGCTAAGACTGGATGAGAGCATTAGGAATTTCAGGGGTTTGTGGAGAAGCTGCCAAATCAGCCCATCCTTTTCCTGAGGCAAATGAGCAGCAGCATGTCCTGATGTCCTTTCCAAAGGGATTCACATCGATTGGATTGTCCTTAAGATTTCATTGATCACGGAATTGAGCTGTTCTCCCTTCCCCAGGATTGCACAAAGGAGTGCTATCTTGCCAAGACAGTTTTTTATCATTCCCAAATAATGCTTTCATGCTTCCTGTATACACAGAACCATCCGTATCTGCCTTCTAAAATTAAATTCCTGTGATATTGTTTCAGAGCTGGATAATATCACAATATTCACTCTCCACAGCTGGTGGCCCCAGATGATGATATGCAGGGGGAATTCTGCTAAATCAGACATGTTCCCAAGCAGACCAAACTTCCATGTTTAGACAACAATCCCTTTTGAAATATTAAAAAGTTTACATGCAGCTGTTCTTTGCATGTGTTCTTACAAGGTTCAGGCAGGTCAGCTTATTATATGTAATTTCAGAGACATTGCCAACTGAGACAGGAGTTAGAGCATCAGAGTAATTCAATATTTATTTCCCTGGTGACTTTCCTTGGAATATCTGGTGGGCATCTTGTTCGGAGGCAATTCTCCTTGGGAGGCTGCCTGTCTAAGCAGCTCCACAGTTACCATGACAAAGACCTCTCTTTTATTTATTTGTCTGGGTGGGAGGGCAGGAGCAGGACAAGAGCAGGAGAAGAAAGTAATGCTGAGAGATGAACTTATCTCGTGCTTCTGGAACAAACAGGGCTCCCTGCAGCTCTGCTGGCAGGGTGTGAGTGTGGCTGCCCTGTGCTGGCCCTGTCCCCTGCCCTGGCCACATCCAGGTGGGTGACAGTGTCCAGAGTTCAGCTCTTCACGCCACCAACCACATCTCCTGTTCTTCCAGCCCATAAGGCCCTCTGGTCTCTCCATTTATAGCGCCAAACACGCACTTCGGTTTTATTCATCATTTTACCTTTGTACTAAGTCTAGTATTACATATTTTAAAAGGACCATTTTCCTTATTGTGATCACCTTTCAAAAGGCAGAGCTTGTTCCTGTTGATTATCACCTTGGGCATTAAAAGCACTTGCTTTCCACTTTGAATTTTTCTGGTTTCCAGTTAAGCAGGTCCTGTTTTACCTTGGTAAGAGTTCCTCTCTGTTAGGGTAAGGGCATCTTTAGTGCCCAGTACTGGGGGCTTTTTAATGCATCAGAATCAGCTCATGTCTGGTTCCCTCAGTGACACTGAAAAAAGGATTTTATACAGAGCAGTCCCTCTTCAGGCCAGAGGCAGCAGTGATGGGAACAGCTGCTGTGTTGTTAGCATCACAGTCAGATATATGGAGGCAGATTTCAGCCCCTGTCTTTGGGGTTATACAGCCACAGTCAGCATCACGACTTGGCCCTCAGTTTGAAGGAAGAGATAATGTCATTTTGCACGTTTCCTGGGTTCCTTTGGAGTGGTGTCAGAGCCACCCATGGCGCCTGACAGCCTCCACATCCTCCTGGTGCTCCTCTGTTCAAAATGTTGTCTCTGGCAGTGACAAATGAGACAGATGTTGGCATAAAGGAGAATATTTAAAGGAATCAGAAATTAAGTGCTTTAATAAAGGGTAGGTGAGACACTGGGATACTATTAGATTTTTGTTATTATTAATTCAAGGGGGTGGAAATACTGTAAAATTAACACAACTGCGGCTGAAGTTTATGGCTTTGAAGAAAATGGTGCCTCAGAGGAGCAGCAGGACTCAGGCTTGATTAAACTGGGATTTCAGAAATTCTCTGCACTGAACAAAATAAAAAGGCATTCAATCTAATTAGATAGCTTTGTGGAGAGATAGGAAGAAGAGAGGTATTTCTGACCTGTTGGCTTTTATATAACCTTTAATCCATAGGATGTGTTTGTAGCTATTTTGGTAATTTGTTTTTCTTCTCAAGGGAATATGGCCTTGAATTGTAACCTTTTTATAACTTTGTATAGGAAAATCTGAGAAGAAAACCATCTCGTGGTCCTGTTTATAGATACAGACTTTCAGGAGGCCTGTTCTGTATTTTTTCCTGATGAAGGTTCATATTTTGGCCAGATCCTATGCTTCTGTTCAATTTCTATTGGGTTAAACAGCTTTCCTGCAGGTTTGATTTCTGGAACATGCCTCTAGTTTAAGGACTGTTCATTCTTAGGCACTTCTGAGGAGCTAATTGGTATTCATTTTGCAGTTGCCTATTAAGGCATGAGTGTAAAAAAATGTAGAGATATGTTTAGAGATAGCTAACATAGTGCTTTTTAAGATATATTATAGGCACAGTTTTAGAAATGCCAGATACATTTTTGGAAAATCTTTGCTAGATTGTGAATGTCCTCAAGAAACAGAAGAGGACTGTGATTATGTGTTTTGAAATGGAATTAACCCTTGACCCTTTGGAGAAGCAAAACGCTATTTCTGTGCAGAGAGTGACATGGATTAATTTTGATCATTTAACAGTCATTCCGGACTTTCCATCTTCTCATTTACTTCAAGTTATCAGGCTTCAAAATTCCCCCTGAGCTCTGATAAACAGACCTAGGCTGGGGAAACACTGTTCAGGTGTGGGGTTTCGGACTGACCCACTGACATTGCAGAACAGTTCCCAGTGCTGGTTTTCTTTGCCATCTTGGTGTAAATCTGTGTTCATGTAATCCCTGCAAGGCCGAGCAGCCAAATATGTGCTTTTACTATCAAATTTCTGTTTGTGTGGACAGCTTGGCAATCAGTGAGAATTCCCAACGGAGGGGCTGGGCACATTTGAGGTAAAACCTGCAGGGAAAGCGCTCGATAAACATTGCTGATACAAGGAATTCCTGGTGCCATCGTGTGCCACGAGATGAAACAGGTGTGAGGTACGGTTCCTTTTCACAGGATTTTATTTCTAATATTCTTAAATGAGGACCATTTCAGATCTGCAACCTGCTACCAAGCCGAAGTTGAAGGCAGAGTGTGATTTCTGATGGCTGCAGCTTGTGCTGAAGCTCATTTGCTGCTCTCCTGTTTGCTGTTGTTCCATTGAACCACCCTTGGTTTCTGCTCGTGCTTGGAGAGCACATTGCAGCTCTTTGTGCTCGTTTGGTGCTGGGGAAAATTGTGAAGCAAGGGAAGGGAGTGCTCAGCTCACCCAGGGAAGGGAGTGCTCAGCTCACACACACTGATTCCTGCTCCACATGGTTCAGTCACTCTGGATTTGCACTGCAGCACTTGGGGCAGAATTTGCCTCTCTCTGAGGAAGTTCACCGCTCCTTGTGCTCCTGAGCAGCCTGACTAAAAGCCATCCAGTACGGATTGTTTTATTTCCAAAACTGTGAAGGTCTACTTGAAAGGATAGAAGTCATGGTTGGGAATGCTTCCTGCTTTATTTGTGACTCATTTGTATGTGCTAAGGATGGATAACAGTTAAAACAATTAAATAATTGTTATACCGTTCCAAAATTTTGTGATTAACATGGAAACATGATTTGATGTTTTCCAGACTGTAAAGTTACTAGTTGTGTTTGTTTCTTTACCAACACTTGATTCTCTCTACATATTTAATTACATCGATGTATCCAGTGACAGAAACCACAGCAAAACATTTTTTAATAAACACATTGTATCAGTAAAAAAGGTATCTGTATTTCTGTACTAATGACAGCCCACACATTACCATCAAAATTCAATCGCTGCAGTGGCTTCAGTTGGGGATTTGGCTGGAGCAATTTGTGTAATGGAGAAAACACCTGTTACTGACTGGTGATGAATGACTGAATTTTATTGGTTCATAACAAAACTTGGAGGTTAATATCTTTGTTTTGTGAAACAGATGTTTAATTCTGAGCCTGGGCAATTGGCTCTTTTATTTCTGAAGAAGAAAAAACAATAGATGTGTTGGATTACTGTAGGCTCTGTAATTGAGTGTGACAGATGCATTAAATTAGCCTTTCCCAAAGCTTTTGGGGTTTGCCGCCCTGACCTGTAAATTGTACTTGACTTTGTCCCGTGCAGGTGGCATGGGACCATTCCCTGCATGTTTCACGGTTCTCTGACAGGACAAAATATTCCAGGTTTGCTGTGAAGTCACAGCCGCTTACATGTGCGTAGAAGACAAATTCTCTAGGATTTGTGCCTCAGACTATAACATGAGAGGATAAAGGGAAGAGCCCTTAGAAAGAAATTCTGCATGTGCTTTTGATTTTCCCCAGCCCATGAAGTTCACGGTGTCCAGTTCAACGTCCCAGGCTGTGCCCCAGCCCCCGAGTGCACTTTGGGAGCATTCCATGATCCAGGCACTGCTGAATTTTTATTAACGATGCACAGATGTCATCTCAGCCCTGCCATCGTCCTCTGCTGATTGAAACAAGACGAGCCCTTCCTACAAATGGGATGCTCTCTGTGTGCAGGAGCACTTGCAGAGCTTCATCTTAATCTGATTTTCAAGAACCCTGACTAAATTCAGCTACTTGTTACCTTGATATAACGGTGGAGCAGTTTCTGGGGGATTACTCTGGATTTACTTTGCTTTAACAGGAAACAGAATTTATCCCTTTAGATTTCAACAGGAGGAGAAACTTTCTAATTAGAGTAATTTCTGCTTTCCCAGCACATATATTTGATACATGCGGATTCCCTGATTTTGTTCCTAATACGGCAAGCCTTTATAGGATCTTTAAAAATTGACATCTGTCTTGTTTCTGACTTTAAAAATTACCTTAAGGAAACTTTGCATTATAATTCCTTGTTTTATGATTTTACCTTCTGGGTATATCAAAAAAAGAAAAAGAATTTGAAATTTGTATTTGGGGGAAAATAGCTTAGTTGAGATAATGTATTTATGACTTATTAAAAAAAGAAAACATTTTAAGATTTGATTTTCAGGATAGGTATATGAAGTAAGTAACTGTACCAGGTAAGAAGCAGTTTAACATACAGGTACCTTCTAATAAGAAAATTAATTTTCTACTGTTCGCTCTCCTGCCCTGCAAGGTGTCACAATGTTCAACGCAGAATTTTCTTTTGTATGATCCTTTTACTCTTTAGAAAAGTTGAAATCAATTCGGATGCATTTATTAATGGTTCCTTTAATTAGTTTGCTAATGGCTCTATTTACAAGAGTGGCTGCTTAAGTCCTATTACCTGCTGATTAGAGTATAATACTTATTGATCTCTGTACACTGTACTGGGAAAAATACATTTGGATTCCCTGCTAACAGAAGATGCCTTTGAAGATAACTCATTTGGATTTTTGGAAGGCATTTGTCTATTCCTTTTGAGTTATTGCTGCTAATGGGAGTCACAGGTGCTGAGGGAGGCAGGATGAGCTCTTACCCTACAAAGCAAGTTTGAAATGTTTCCTGCCTGTGCGTGATGAGGGCCTGTGTGAGAGCAGGGTGCAGACAATGATGGTGTGTCTGTCAGACTGGGGTGGCTGAGGGACACCAGCAGCAGCAGGGGCTCTGTGCTGATGGACATTCTGCCCTTCCCCTTCCCGTGGGCTGGACAGGCTGGCCGAGGGTTTGGGACACTCCTAGCGTGAGCCGGAAAGCAAGGACTGGTTGTGCAAAGGCAGTGAATCCCTGCTGAGATGTGTTTTACTTGGTCACATTGAATTTTCTCTGCTTTATGGGGCTCAGTGATCCAGCAGAGCTTTGTGTGAAGTAAGGGGAGTGTCCTGAGAGCCCCAGGGTGCGTGTAAGTGACTTTGTCACGCAGTTTGTGTTCTAATGACATAGCCTCAAATAGCAAAGTGGTGACTTCCACAAGACCTTCCATTGGCCTCTGATGTTTTGAATTACCTAGAACGTGATTTTAGAATAAAATCCTTTTTTTTCATATAGGCTGGAGCCAGCAAATTACTGAAAATTACTCCTAGCAACTATTTTGAAATCAGTCCCAGCAGAAGAAAGTTTCAGCGTTCCTTTCTGTTTTTTCCCATGGAGTCAAAGTAGCTTTGCAGGTGGCTGGGATTTCTCCCTAGCTTTTATGAATTCTCTGTGTTACAGCACATGCACACAGCCCTGAGACCATTACCGAGTCCCACCTGGCTGTGGGATCCTGGCTGTCCTTTGATAAGATGCTTCAAATGAGTGCGTGCCTGCCTTTTCTGGCAGCAGCCTGGTGGAAGCTGAGCACAGGGTGATGCCTACGGAGCAGAAATGCTGTTCAAAAGCCACGCTGGGATGCTGCAGGACAGACTTTGTGCTGTGTGCTCCTGTCAGCACAGTCATAACTCTGGAATTCTGAGAGTACACGTTGTGATTGACAGGAGAAAAGGAATATGTTTGGTTTTTATAGGAATGGTGCCCAAATGCTCTTGGGAAGATGAAGAGAAAACCTTCCCCAAAGACATTTCATTGATCTCTTGTGGCTTTAAGAGGGTGTGGTACTCTAGAGAGTGAAGGTGTCGGTGTGGCTGTGAACTCTGAGCCTTCTGACAAAGCAGCATTTCCCTAAATATTGGTGAATAATGCTCCTTTGAGCTTTCTGTCGTGATGAACCTTCCTTGGTTACATTTCCTTCACAAGCACAAGATAAATGTAAATTCCTACTGGAGCCACTCCGTACTTGTTGCGAGTGAGTGTTGCTGTATCGATCACTTAGTCCAAGAACAATGAGAAATCGAGCTCGTGACTTTGATTAATACACAACACATCTTTCCTCTTCTCTGGATTAGCATAATCATTATAGTCTGGGAGTGTGTTTTCACTCACAGTATCCTTGTGTAGCGGTCACGGAATTAATTACACAAAGAGAATTCTTTGCTAAGAATTGTGTAAGTTTGGTTGTTAAAGGAGCTCTCTCCTGCTGAGTCTTCACTAAAGCTTGGCCAGGGGGCAGGAGTAACTTTATGGATCGGTGATCTAAGCTCTGAAGAACCGTCGATGACCTTTCCCATTCCAGTACAGATTTCGGCTGTTCCAGGTGGAGCGGGCACAAGTGCAGATGGAAACGGCAGACGCTGTCCAGAGTTCTGAAAGTCTGTGGCTGTGCAGATTTGCTTCTGCTTCTAAGGCCCACTACGGGAACATCAGGACATGAGGAAACAGCCTCATGTTGGGCCAGGGGAGGTTTGGATTGGACCTTAGGGGAATTTTCATGGCCAAAAAGGTTGTCAAGCTCAGAACTGGCTGCCCAGGGAAGTGGTTGAGTCTCCATCCCTGGAGATATTTGAAAGAAGTGTGGCTGTGGGCCTTGGGGATGTGTTCAGTGGTGGGCTTGGCAGTGCTGGGGTATTGGTTTCCAACCTGAATGATTCCATGATCTGAAGACCAAGGGTGACCATCAGAGATGGTCTGTGATGAAATGGAGACCTGACTGTTACTGATGGCTTTTGACCTTCTTCAGAACTCTGCCTTCACTTTGGATAGGCCAGAGCATTGCAGAATTTCTGCAGAATTTCAATGTTACAGAATCTCTCCAAGAGAAATGCAGGATTAACAACAAGGTCTGTCTCTGGCAGGAAAATGGTGCTTACAAAGCTCAAGAAAAAAAAAGGATCCTGACTGTACTGAATGGGCTGTACGTGAGAAAAAGGTGCCACGTCAAATATGTACATTTTGCATTAATGAAATTCTGCATCTAAGTTTTCCACTGAGTTTTGCATTGTTCCGTACTCAGTCGTGTTGCCCTCTGCCAGTGAGTCTGGGTGAATGCACAGGGAAGGAGCAGGGAAGGAGGGAGGGGAGAGGTGCAGATGGGCTCTGGAGGTTACTGTTGATTCCGAAAATAACTTGGATAGATACAGCTTGCTTCTTGACAGCGGTGCTATCCTCCCTTCATTCCAAATTTAAACTTCAATCTCCCTGACATGGCCTTGCTCATTTAGATCTCTGGAGGGAAAGGAAATAACCTCAGTTTTGTGTTTGCTTTCCAGTGTTTCACAAACCTTTATTGTAGGAAGCAGAGCTGCACAGACGAGAAGCATTCTGACATCCTTCAGCTGAACGGTGCCAGAGGCAAACGGGGGCTGCTCAGCACTAAGGAGAGATGGCATCCCCTCTCCATGTGTCTGGGCAAAGAAATGTTGTGGAGTTTATTGGATGGCAGTCATGGGTTCCGTTTTCCATATCTGCTAAGTCTGTTGCACTGGAAGGATTCTGATGTGTGAGTGAAGATTTTCTGGGATTCTGCTGGGACTGAAGGAAGGTTTTGGGTACCTTTTGCTCCTGATGCATGGGTCTGAGAGCCATCCCAAATATAACTTTGTTAGCCACCTTCCCTTGTTTTAGCACAGCAAAAAGAGCCCAAGGAGGGATGTGCTGAGCCGTGCCCCGAGGATCACGCAGGATACACGGGCAAGGGCTCTGGGTTCACACAGTGACATCCTGGTGTCTCAGGGGTGACAGACATCTCCAGAACACAGGAACGGCATTTGGGAGGGGAAGCCAGAGATAACAAGAACATAGGTTTCAGTTCCTGGTGCGGGAGGTGAGGAGCACCACTGGTCACGGCACTCACCCTCTTGTGGAGGCCTCATCACCATCTGCCAGCAAAGAGGATTGACCTCGTGCACTCTACAAAGCCTTGAATGAATAAAGCTTTTGGCAAACATGCCATGAAAAGGATGTTTGTTAAGAAAGGGAGAAATAACTGTCTGGTTTGCGGCTGTAGGCTTCAGACATTGGGAATTGTCCGGTTTGGGGCTTGAACAGCACTGAGGTAACCCTGTGATCCTTTGTGTCCTTCCACCCTGAGCTGCCTTAGCACATCCCTGGTGCAATCACCATCATTAATGTGCTCACCATCATTAAAGTCAGTGCTCACCATCATTAATGTCAGTGCTCCACCATCATTATGTCCAGGCTCACCATCATTAAAGTTGCTCACCATCATTAAAGTCAGTGCTCACCATCATTAACGTGCTCACCATCATTAACGTGCTCACCATCATTAACATCAGTGCTCACCATCATTAACGTCAGTGCTCACCATCATTAACGGGCTCACCATCATTAACAGCAGTGCTCACCATCATTAAAGTCAGTGCTCACCATCATTAACGGGCTCACCATCATTAATGTCAGTGCTCACCATCATTAACGTGCTCACCATCATTAACATCAGTGCTCACCATCATTAACGGGCTCACCATCATTAACATCAGTGCTCACCATCATTACCGTGCCTGCTCCGAGCCTGGCTGGGACAAAGCTTTCCTCTGCACAGCGGCTTCGGGGCACTGCGTTTCACTGGCAGCAAATCACAGACATTTATCATCGGTTAGCAGGCTATTGACATTAACACAAACAAACCCATGGCACGCTTCTCCATGAAGATTACCTTAGATTCATGGAGGGGATGTGGCAAACACTTCTATACATTTGTCTTGATAGAAATCTGCTGTTTCCACATGTGTGTATGCAAATGGGGAGAAATTCACCTGGAGTTTTTGCTGCTAACTCCAGGTTATATTCTGCATCAGAAGGATTGCTGTGGTAGATTAATCACTCACAGCATTTGGTGCTTTTGAGAAGTTTTGAGGGTTTAGCTACAAACCTCTCATTTATTACAAAAATTTCACATTTCTGTGGTTGTGGAGGAAACCCTGAACATATTTGAGTCTTTAAGGTTTATGTCTAAAGACAAACAAAAAGAAATCCATAATATTTCTGTGCACGTTATTGCAATTACTTCTTTCTGAGACACCAGAAAAACAGACTGAGACTACAGTTATGAGAAGTATTAACTCTTAATCCTGTAAGTGCAAGCTGAAAGATTAGAACTGCAATTGTTTTGTTTGTGTTATTTTTTGATTTGGTGATTTGAGTAGAAGGAGGAATTCAAGCAGGGCAATGAAGATCTATGTTGTTTGTTTAACTCCTCGTTTTTGGGGTTTTTTTATGAAGTTTGTTGGAATAATAATATTTCTTGTAATGCCTTCAGCATCCTTAAATAAGGGGTGTTGTAAGAATGCAAAGTCAGGTTCTATTGGTTAGTTACTGACTTCATTTCTGGTCTGCATAGACAAGAAAACGTGAAAAATAGCTGCATATTGAAATTACAGGCATGTATGTATTTCCTTCTCAGGCTCAACTGATAAAGCTTCCCAGTATTTTTAGAATGCTCTGCTGCTGGTAAAGTCAACAAAATCTCTGGAGTGATGCTGGGGACTTGACCCTAATATCTTACCTTCTGCTGCTTCCCTGAATTGGGTCTTTAGCTGCATTGGGATCATTCTCACATCTCTGATGCAGATAAGAATAAAGCCACAGGACTCCCTAGTAAGGCAGGGGAGAATCAAGACCTATAGATCACGTATTTCATATAGGTTTGGCATAAATATGGCTATCTCCTTCCTCCACAAAGTTTCAGTGCGATGCCAGTCTGTCTCTGGAAAACAACCAGTGGAATACTCAAATCCCACTGTAGAAATGGATTTTCTGTGCAGCCTACAAGTGCAGTGGGTTGCAGTTACTCAGATTCACTCACTGAAGTTTCTATTTCAGGCTCATTTCTTAATTCCAGTAGTATTTTTTAGCCTTTTTTCAACTGTGACACTGTGCCTGGAAAACAGGCAGGGAGGAGAGGTATTGTTTTAATTTTCTCTATTTCTCATTGTTCAAATCTATTTTAATTGCCAGTAAATGAAATTATTTTCACCCAGCTTGAGTCTGTTTTGCTGGAGATGGTAATGAGTAAATGACCTCCCTGTCTTTCTAAATCCATGAGATTTTAATCTTATTTTTTCCCCCATCCTGTTGAGGAGGGGAAGTGAGAGAGTGGCTGAGTGGGTGTGTGGCAGCTGGTCACGGTCAGCCCACCAGTGTCCTGCAATCCTATTTTTGTGTCCTGCGGGGGATGTCCGTCATCCCCAGAGCTGGGAGCTGGCTGGGATTTCATCTTGACCAAAGCGTTTGCTCGTGTTAAGATCCTGAGCTGATTTACTGGCACAGGAACTCTTGAGCCAACCCACTGGGATTCTGGTAAAACAGCAGGACTTTTCTAAAACTGAGTGTTGTCTCTGAGCTTGTGCCTGTCTGGGTAAATATTAACTGTTATTAGCTATGTATGTATATATGATACTGTTAATTCATGCTGGGCTTTGCAGGCATAGATGAGGCATTTTCTCTAACATGAGGAAGTTGCAGTTGGAATGAAACATGCACAGTTAAAAATGACTGAGAAGTTACAGGATATTAGCAAAAAGAAAGGGGAGGTTTTGAGGAGGAATGAGAAGGAGAGTAGGAGTTCTGGCTAGCAGCCTGTCAGCCCAGATCTGTGTGTCGGAGCTGTGAACAGCACGATGGGCCCGCTCCATTCTCAGCAGGTACAGAAACACAGGGGAGAAATTACTGGAGAAAAATGAAGAAATCACAGGAGTGCAAAAGAGTTATGGTATTTCTGAGTATGAAAGACAAACCGGGAATTTGTTCTCCTTTACCTGATTGCTTCGTGTTTCACTGCAGCCTGTGCCAATGATCTGCTGGGGTTTGGGAAGAACACTTCAGGTATTTGCTTTTTGCTGTCACTGTCTGTGTGAATACACATGGAACTTCAGTGCCATTTTGCAGTCTGTTTCCCTCCTGCTTTCTGGAGGCCATACCTCGGGTTTCCAGAGTTTTTAAAATTTGCTGCTAACCCAGCTGCAACTTCTGCTCTATAAGTGCTATAAATAACTGCAAAAATATCATCTCTTATGGAGGGGGAGAATAAAAGGTTCTTTTAATTTACATGCTTATTTTTCATTCATTTCTTGATATGTCTTTCTACTCTGGATTTCTGGAGCACAGTGATTATGTACTGAGGTCGGAATTACTGATTTCTTTTCCAGCTTCTCTGCAGTAGGTCCTGCAGACTGTCGAAGCTAATTTGATTGTGTCTTGCTGTGGACTCTCTCGAACTGCAGACTGAAACGTAAAAGACATGAACGTCATCTGTATTAGGGGTGGAAAACACCCAGCTGTGAATGGGAAATGGGAAACCTGTTATGAAACAGATATACTAAAGATTTTTAAAATGTAGTCTGTGGCCAGGAAGTGACAGCTAATACAGAATCCCTTTTCCAGACCCCTCTGTGGAAAACTTTTCCCCTGTGTAGGCTGCCTCCAGAGCAGATGGATTGCTGGGCATAGCCCAGTCTCTTTGGAAGCTGTCTGAGGTCATGAAGGTCGAGTAAGGTTGGACCCTTGTATTAGACAGAGATGTGCTCTAAGCCCCAGGAATCCCACACTCCCCAGGGCTGGATCAACCCGTGCCTGCTTTGCCTCCTGACCTTGGAGCTGGGTCCGACACCTGCTGCTTTCAGAGGTGACTGCTGCTGCCCTGCCTTTCCAGTGCCTGATGCTGAGTGTGGTAATTCCACAGAGCAACGCTGCTGTACCAGATCCTTTTTATGTTCTTTACTCCATCTGCTTCCTTAAGGCGCTGAGTTTTCTTGTTAATAATCCTGGTCAGGTGAAATATGGAAGAAATGCTGGCTGTGACCCTTAATATTCAGTTCTCCAAGCTTTTATTGGCAAACTGAATTTCTAAAGGCTTGGAGCTACAATATTTTCTATACCTGAAGCAGCAATTTTCCTTCTACTGTATATTAACAGCCACATAGTAGTGTTCTTATTCTGTGCTAGGGGATAAAATGACTTGGACATTTTAATAACATCTGGCAAATCATTTTCATTTTCCCTCTTATATGATTGATAATGGTCTAGATGGATATGTAGATATACTATCTCTTTACTTACTATGTGAGTTCATGCATGTATAATGTAATATGGAGATGGGATGGATGTAGAAAATCATAAGCAACAGTATAATGGGTTATAGTCAAAAACTCTAATCTGAGCAGTTAAAAACCTTTGAATGCAATATTCTGGGATTGGAATGTGGAATCAGTTCTGAACATTACAGTTTCAGTTAATCACGGCACCGTGGCAGCTAAAGCATAGCTCTGAGTGCCATGGGCAGTGTTTTCCTGAACCCCAGGGATGGGGACTCCAGTCCTTCACAGCCCTTTCAGGGAAGAAATTCCTCCTGATGCCCAAACTGAACGAGTGTGAGTCTTTGGAGACACAGGGCTTGGACTTACAACATGTCACTGAATACTCGCTTGACCAAAGGGAACTGATTGTTTTGCTCAGTCAGGTCTCTCATGGAAATTTATATCCGTCATATAAATATCCCTCAGCAGAGCTGTAAGGCTGTAGTTGTTCAAATCTGTGTAGTGCTCAATACTTCTGTACCAAATGCAGCCTGTTTTATGATGGTGCTGATTTGTCTTGAAAAACTCTTACAAAAGATTTGCCTTGTAGCCCCATTTCAGCATGAAATGATTTTTCAGTGCTAATAATGGAATTATTACAGATTTGTACATCTGGATTTGGACCTTTTGATTCATTCCTGCTCCCACCTTTGCTCCTGTTTTTCCTAATGGCAACAGAACCTGTTCCACTTAATAGGATTTTTCTTACTGCATGATTGCATGACTTGAACTTACTTGTGTAATTCTGGCTGATGGTTTGTCCCTCGATTGGAGGTAGTTCAGCAATGAGTTTTCATATGCTCTCTCTCCCACTCTTCTCCTGATGTTTGCATCTCATTTTCCTCTCTTTCTTTGTGGGAGCTTTTTTCGTAGCTCTTAGTCCTACTGCACCATTGTGATAAAATGGGGATCTCTGCTTCCATAAGGGCAACAAGAGCAGCACACAAAAACCTCCTCACTCGCCTGGGAAGGATTGTTTTCCAGTGCCAGTCTGCAAGCACAGCATTACAAATGTACCCTGAGTCTCTATTCATCACAGGTCTGCCAAATCCAAGATTTAAAATCTAGCTTGGTAAATATCAGTGCTTTGTTTTTATTCCTAACTGTGTTCCAAAGGCCAGTCTGAGGAGTTCAAACCGCCTGCTTTCCCAGCGAGCCAGTCTCCAGTATTTATTTAGTGAAAGCTGCAGCCTGTACAGAGTAATCCCAGTGCAATATCAACTCACAAACAATTTTCTAAAGCATCTTTAATGTACAGTGTTACTGTACCCAGAGGTGCAGGAGAGCAGTATTAATGCAGGCATGATAGTTCTGAGTGTTCGTATGAGTCCTCGAGGAATAATAAACAGCTTGAAATAACAACCAGCAAATTCTCCAGATGCTTTTTATCCATGTGTTGGCAACTGTGTTGATTCCAGATCAATGCAGGGTATTAAGACATTTATATGATTGAGCTAAAAAGCTGCCAGGTTGTACAAGCATCGGGCTCGTAAAAAACAGGAGAGCAGAGTGAAGCCAGTGGTGTTCTGTTCATAAACCTCAGGAATGGAAGCTCCTGGTGGCAGAACAGCTCGTGGCAGTGGGAAGGTCTGGGTTTCATCTCTCAGGTGTGTTGGGAAACCTGAGGTGTGTGTAAGTCACGTCTGATCCCAATATTTCAATCTTTTGCTTTTATAACAGGCGGCTCCTGGTGGGAAGGCATGAGTCATTCCTTAGACAAAGACACACAAAGGCTTTATTTCAGATGGAATCCCAGCAGAGCTCAGAGCTGCCTGTCCTAACAGCTGCTGGCTTTGCCTCTTGTTCCTGGGTCAGCCGAGCTCTGGGGCTCTGGCTGGTGCCACAGCTGGAACCTCTGGAAAGCAGTGAAAATCCAGAGCACCCCTGTGACAATCAGCTGCTGCCTCTCATGGCCCCAAATCTGCACAAATCAATGGATCTGAAGATGATGAAGGCCGGTGGAGCCCTGTGGAATTGGCTGCATGGAGATTTGGACCAGACTGTATTTTTTTGATTGCATGTGTCAAAACCACACATTGTTGGATAAACGGAGTTTCATCCAGTTTTGCTTGGAAATCATTTGATAATATGAAATTCCCATGGCAGAGTAAACCCAGATAGGATATTAATGCAAATACCTATGAAGTGGAATGGGTTCTGTTCAGGTCTTGCATCCACACACTTTTAATGCAGGATACATGACACAAAAAGCTCAGAGTTTTCAAATGTTTTTGAAATGTTTTCAGATACAAACCGTTTTCCTGGAGATGTGCTCATGGCTATGGGTGTTTAGAAGCTGAAAATCTTGGCTTTTTACCATTTTTTTTTTTAAATGGCTATATGTACTTCTTGGGCAAAGCACCATGAAGAATGGGAGGGGTTTTGTTTCTTTGTATTTAATCTAGAATATATTTCAGAATATTCTGGAAACTCACACAAGTGCTGTCAGGTGTTTGAATTTCGTGTGTTTTGCTTCAAGGACTGTTTTGTGTGAAGGCATGGTATTTCTTAGTTGTCATCTATTCCACTTTTTAAAAAGTTTGTCAGCAAGTTAGGAGATCGGAAAGTATTTCTTTGATTTTATTGACCTAATTTCATTTTTAATTGCTTTTCCAGTTGAAATCCAAATGAGGTAATATTCATCAAATAGAGAAAGAACACAAGCAAAAGAATAGAGCCTTTACCTTTTTGCTTTTATGCTCAGATCGTGATCAGTATAAAATATTTTTAAAGTGGGTATTAACTTCTTCAGAACTCCCAGGCTTTCATGTCATGTTAGAGTAAACCTCTTCACAGGAATGCATTGCACAGTTTTAGCTGGATGCTGCACAAAGAAAAGCTTTCTAAATATCATCACCTTTACATCCTAGGGCTTATTTCTGCAGCCTTATTTCTGTGACAGATTTACTCACATGAGTAATCTCATTGGCTTAAATTGAATCCTGTCAGGAGTAACAACTGTGTGAGTAAACTAGTGATTCTTTTTACCCCTTCTTTTGAAAACTGCGTTAGAACTCTTCCCTCTTAAATATCCTCCCAGTGTCTCTTGCATCATTCAAGTTACACAGCACTACATAAAATTCATTACAACTCAATTATAAGGCTCATTAGGCAGGTAGTGGCATTTTGGCTATCTTACCAAGTTGTGAAACATATTCATTTATTATCCGTGGTATTGTTAGAATCAGAATGGTACAACAAAACCAAACATAACATAAAAGATGGTTCAGAGCATAAACCTGTGGATCTTTGCCAAGAAAACATTTTATGTAACCTGCTTTGAAATCTGCCTGTGCTCCGTTCATGGCTGGAGCGGCAGGGAGAGCCGTCCCTTGGAGGTGATAATGAACTCGGGGCACCTTTGACAGAGTGCCACTGCTCGCTGGCTTATGGTGGGTCTTCTCCTTTTCATCTCCTCAATTTATCCAGCAGCTAGAAAGTGTATTTGTCTACCTGTACATCTTTAAATATGATCCAGCTCTTGCTTTCTGTGTTAATTAGCCCTGGTTTCCACGGCAGAGTGCTAGCAACAGCAGAATCTGTGACAGGGACTCCAACTTCCTCAGCACTCCACACAGCCTGCAGAGAAACTTGTCCTGTTTCAAGCAGCCAGAGAGCGTCCCCAGCCAGTCTGGCATTTACCAGCATCCAGCAGCTTCTTTACTTAGGGCATTGTGAGAGCCATGGCTGCTGATCCTTGGCAGCACTGAACCCACTGCTGCAAGGATGCTCCAGGCGGGAGGTTTGGAGGGCACGTAAGCTTTTGGATTTAAGTGCTCCTTGCTGGAGCTGGGTATTTCTCTTGGATCAGTGACTACATGTGCTCATAAATGTTCTGTGTCCCACCATTATTGCAGATTTGTGCAGCTGACACAGACCATGGCTTACCCTGGGGTGCCCATTTAACTGTGGTGTCACAGAATCGTGGAATGGAAGGGTTGGAAGGGACCTTAAAGATCATCCAGTTCCAACCTCCTGCCACGGGCAGGGCCACCTTCCCCTGGAGCAGGAGACTCAGAACCCCATCCAACCTGGCCTTGCTATCCCTTTGTTAACTCACACAGGAGCAGAAGAAACCTCAGTTGAAGCTTTTCCCTTATCCTGGTGTGTCTTGAGTCATTCTGTTAGGACCTGTGTGTCCTGTTTAAATTCTTCTCAAGTGTCCTCAAGTTACAACTCGTTTACACCTCTGGGCAGGACTTCCCGGACCTGCCTGTGTCCGTCAGCTCGGGCTGAGCTCCGGGAGCCTGCCCAGCACGCAGCTCTCAGCAGTTCTGTACAGCAGGGGGGAGATGGGGACCTGCAGGGCAGGAGAGCAGCTCAGGCACACCCAGAACAGAGAGCAGCCTCAGCAGGGATGATCCTGCCTCGCTGGGCAGTGATGGCTGCCATAAACACATGTTTCTGCTGGTATCAACATTCCTTGTACTTTGTGCATTTAATTTACATAAATTAATTTAAATAAGTGTAAATACTACAGCTATTGTTTAGCTCTTTCCTCATGAACTCTTCTTGTTCCGGTCATCTTGAGTAAGGACCACAAATCTGTACAATCCCATTGCTCTGAACGCTTCATTATTCCGTGGTGAGGTAAATGGAGCTAACATTTCATTTGGCCTGAATCCCACCCTTGAATCCAATGAAATTCAGCCATCTCGTACCTTGCTGTTATTTATTGAGTCTCGACATCATGAAGTTGGAACTTATTTAGGTTGTACTTCCTTTGCACAGAGATTATGTCTCAGTTTGTTGTATCGTTTGTATCTTGATGACTCTTCCTATCATAAAACAACAGATGGGAAGTGACAGCTTTGAACTGTTTAGAAACAGGCACATCCCCAGTGATGACTGAAGGCCTCCTGAGAGCTGTATCACAGAAAGCCCTGACTCACGCTCCTGTTCCTAAGGTGAAACCCATTGCTGAGCATGTCATGGACAATTTCATGTTGATTGCCCGTGACATGTGTGCTCCTGGGGTTCAGCCAGGGCTTGCATCAGTCTGGCACACTTCATCCCCACGCTCGGGGCTGAAAGGTTCCTCGTGCCCAAAAGAGAGCACAATGCCACTGAACTGTGAGGAATGAGCCGAGACTGGTCCCTCACCTCTCCAGTGACATCTCCTCAGAGCAGGGGCTCTCTGGGTACGGGGTCACAGGGGTCACAGCCTGACTGCCGTTCCAGCCTGCCCTCCCAGCCCCAGGCGAAGGGCGTGCTTCCCTTGGACAGACAGACAGCCAGCCGTGGCCAGGAGGGCACTGAGCAGCCATGGCCAGCAGGGCGCTGAGCAGCCATGGCCAGGAGCACTGAGCCGCCATGGCCAGGAGCACTGAGCAGCCATGGCCAGCAGGGCGCTGAGCAGCCATGGCCAGGAGCACTGAGCCGCCATGGCCAGGAGCACTGAGCAGCCATGGCCAGCAGGGCGCTGAGCAGCCATGGCCAGGAGCACTGAGCCGCCATGGCCAGGAGCACTGAGCAGCCATGGCCAGCAGGGCGCTGAGCAGCCATGGCCAGGAGCACTGAGCCGCCATGGCCAGGAGCACTGAGCAGCCATGGCCAGCAGGGCGCTGAGCAGCCATGGCCAGGAGCACTGAGCCGCCATGGCCAGGAGCACTGAGCAGCCATGGCCAGCAGGGCGCTGAGCAGCCATGGCCAGGAGCACTGAGCCGCCATGGCCAGGAGCACTGAGCAGCCATGGCCAGCAGGGCGCTGAGCAGCCATGGCCAGGAGCACTGAGCCGCCATGGCCAGGAGCACTGAGCAGCCATGGCCAGCAGGGCGCTGAGCAGCCATGGCCAGGAGCACTGAGCCGCCATGGCCAGGAGCACTGAGCAGCCATGGCCAGCAGGGCGCTGAGCAGCCATGGCCAGGAGCACTGAGCCGCCATGGCCAGGAGCACTGAGCAGCCATGGCCAGCAGGGCGCTGAGCAGCCATGGCCAGGAGCACTGAGCCGCCATGGCCAGGAGCACTGAGCAGCCATGGCCAGCAGGGCGCTGAGCAGCCATGGCCAGGAGCACTGAGCCGCCATGGCCAGGAGCACTGAGCAGCCATGGCCAGCAGGGCGCTGAGCAGCCATGGCCAGGAGCACTGAGCCGCCATGGCCAGGAGCACTGAGCAGCCATGGCCAGGAGGGCACTGAGCACCGTTTGCCACTGAGCACCGTCTGCTCTTCCCCTGCCAGGCTGGCAGTGCCACATGAAAAGTGCTGTGTTTGTTCTTCCCTCCCCTCCGCATTGGCCGAGCTCATGAATCTTCCGTGCTCTGTCAGGGGCTCTGTCCTCTCCATTAGGCAGGACACGAAGCAAGATGAATGGTGCTGTGTAATGGCTGTGGGAGAATTCCAGCCACGATTTGTCCAAGCGGGCAGGGCAGCTCCTGGTCTTACCCACCCTCACCTGCAGATCCTCTTGCAGCAGGACTTTGAACTTAGCCTTTGATGTTTAAACTGGAGCCCTACTCCCACAAATCTCAGATAAACTCAAGTCTTTTATAATGTCTTTTCTTGCATGATCACTTCTTGTGCTTCCTATTTGAGAAGATAATGGACTCTTTAAATTCTCCTATAAGAGCACCTGTGTCAGTGAGAAACTGTGCCCCAGAAAATTAAATTCTTCTGCTGTATTAGGTGTTCAGATTCCAAGCTAAAGAAACCTTCTGAGTAAAAGCTACTCAGAGCATAGTTTCTCTATTAGCAAAGTGCTGTATACACTAAATTATATTGTGTGGCTGCCTCCAGTTTAGATAAGCACATAAATGAGATGTGCTGAATCCACTCTTTTCACAGGCAGCAGTTCAAATTGGGTGTTGCACTGCAGCTGAAACTTTAAAATGGACATTATTCATAGGAATGGGAGTAGTTACCAGTTAATGCTCACACCTTGATCAGGAAAGTAATGCTGTCGAGAAAAATGAAAATTCCAGCAGCCTCCTGAAATTTCTTACTGATTGAATGATATAAAGTTTTGAGAAGAGTATTAAAATAAGGAGGACATTTATTATTCTTTCACCTAATTGTAATAGATTTACCTCCTTCAGTTCCTTTCAGGTTTACTGACAGACAGAAAGCTGTGCTCTGCATTAGTAAGTTCTGTGCTCTTGCAGTTTCACTTCCACCCCTGTGTTCGTAAGCCCTGGGCTGTGTTTGAGTAGGGGATGTGTGACCTCTGTATTGGCTTAGCCTTCACCCAGGCTAATGAACACAGGACAAAAAGTTGGTTTTAATTAAGTTAACTTAGTTAAACTTCGTCTCACCCAGTGCCATATGAGCTGCTTGATGTGCAGACCTTTGGGGCTTGAAGCAATGATGAGAATTGAGAATTGAGAACTGAGCTGTGTTTGGGCTAGGGGACACTCCATGAGACAAAGTCCCGAGGGTGTGGAGCTTTGATTCGGTCCTTGGTCTTCAGACATTGTTTTCTGCTAGTTCACTGAGTTCTCACAAATGGGGAATGCTGATGCCAAGAGACCATCCTAGTTAAGGCTGAAGTAAAGAGGGGCTGTTTGTTTCTGGATCTTGACTGTGTTTGACCATAGTTTAAGGTTTGAGATTTAAAAAAAAAAAAAAAAATAGATTAAGTTTTTTTAGATTTTCTTGAGCTACTAAAATCAAATGTGTGCAACCCTAGAAGAATTCCATTGTTTGGAGCTGTGCTTAAACCAGAACAAATTATAAAAGTAGTTTAAGATGCAGAGAAATGGACTCTGACTAGGACCATGGAGCCCTGTCACCTCTAACGTTCTGCTTGTCTGATTTTGATCTTCCCTTATGCCAACTAAGCCTTAGTTTAGTGGGTTCACTCTTGGCCTTCTTGGAATAAATTTAACCACAGCCAAGCTCTATGGCACTGAAATCCCTTGTTACTGAAGTCACAGGTGGGACATGTATCTTGAAA
Source organism: Pardalotus punctatus (assembly GCA_013400915.1). NCBI lineage: Eukaryota > Metazoa > Chordata > Aves > Passeriformes > Pardalotidae > Pardalotus > Pardalotus punctatus. Next base: position 46,075 of record VZTX01006427.1, on the reverse strand, counting down.
AGCTGTAAATTAAAGGAGCTGTACTTTCCTTTACTTTCAACATTGTTGTAACAAAAAGCAGATTTGCTGTTCATGTAGATAAAACAGAATTATGGCAACAAGCTTGGATTTCTTTTTCTGTGCAGAATTCTAGCATGTGTGGATAGCGATTAAATTCTGTGGATTAGCAGGTTTGTGATGGGAGTGTCTGTGGATTTGTCTGTGCACACCCCAGGAACCCAGGCTCAGCAAATCTGCAGCGCTCACTGCAGAGATGGATGTGTCTGATGTTTGCATTGCTGGTGAACTCAGGAAATCAGCTTTAAAGGCAACAGAAATGCTTCTCCACTACTTCACTGGAGCCTTTTAATTGCCTGTCACTCCAGAATTAGTAGATTTTAGTAGGCAGCATTAGAACTCCTGTGGTCCAATATCCCTGCTGCTGGAAGGTAACAGTGCCTGCCACTGCAGCTTTTCCATCTGTCCTGCTGGAGATCCTACAGTCCATACCAGGGCTTAGTTGATACCACATGGACCACATTTCCTTGTTCTCAGGCTGATCATGAAATCATGGAGACAGCTGAAAATCATAATTAGTCTAGTACTTAGTGTGGGATTTAGTGAGCTACAGCTGAAACCATTCTTCAAAGAGCTTATTCTCTTCAAGTACTGGGAGAGTTGTTATTTCTTCATGAACTCCTTCTACTGCACCGTTAGCACTGAGCTACTGCTCGGGAAGTCAAATACTTCCTCTGCTCCTCTTCCTCCTAGCACGTTTATGAGAATTTTTGGTCATTACTTCTTTCTTTCCCTCCCCGCCCCAAGTAATAAGGAACCTTGCCTGCTCAGGTCTCAATCAGCCTGCACACCAATTAAGCTAATTGGCAACATATTTGAAACACTCCCTAATTACAGCTGCAGACATTTTCAGAGAACAACCTTTCTGCAATTTTTCTTTCAATCAAAATCTAAAAGGCAATAAACGCCCTACAACTCTTAACTCTTCCCTGATAAGACTCTTGAAACACTTCCAGGAGAACTTGCTCAAGTGACTCTTGGACTGAGTGGCTGCTGTGGCTGCTGGGCGCTGTTGGAGTTGTCAGTGAGGAGAAGGACGCTTCCAATGAATTTCCTCATTGGAACTTTTCCAGCGAATAACTTTGGGCAGGCAGGGATGTCAGGAAAGGCCCTGCTGGGGATGTGGTATTCTGAGTACTGAAGAGCATAAAAGCTGTAGAAGGCTCTCACAAACTAATTTAACTCAGAGCAGCCTTGGGGTTTTGCTAAGTCATGCAATCAGCCAAACCATCCCCAGCTTTGGCTTCTAATTAAATACAGCGTGCCTCCCTTAACCGCCTTCATTTAAAGAGCAGCTCTGCTACCTCACTGCTTCACTTAGCTCTTACAATTGCTTCGAAAGGACAATGGATTATATAAAACCTGCAGATCCTGGTTTTTCAAGAAAGCAAGTGTTTTTTGGTGAGTTTTTTTTTTCTGTGTTGTGTTTTAGTGGAGAGAGAAAGATTCCGACTCTCTAAACTGAAACGTTATTAGTAACTGATAGTATCTCACTTGCCCTTATAGAAAAAGGCTGAGCTGCTTTGGTCTGTGAATGAGGCTGACTTGATCTTTTGCTTTATTTTTTGGACCCAAGTGGAGGGGAAAAGGTGCATCATCTCTTTTAGTTTTGTGTTTCCTCTGGGTTCTTGGTTTTATGCCTCACCCCTTTCTATCCAGCGTTATTTCGGCTGAGCTGCCTTGACTTGTTTTCACTCTCCAAGTGCAGTTCCCAGCTCTAGTCTCCGCACAAAGAAGTAATTTGTTGCCTCGAGCCTTGTGGCCAGAAGGGAGTAGCACTTAGGCAGGGATGGCACACAGAGGAGAAGACAATGACTTCTAACACTCCTGAAATGTCAGACCTCGACCTTTAAAAAGACTGAAAGGAGCCAGGGGCACAAGCCCTAAAGGATGTTTCTGCATGAACAAAGGTGGGCGTCGACTACTTTTGAATCTGAAAAATGGTGATATATTGCTGCCTTTGGTTATCCAGCCTATGGAATTGCCTGTTCCTAAGCAGAGATCCCATTGTGCTCCATTGAGCAAATGCTTTATCTTTTTATGAAGTAGGAAAACAATAGCCCTCTCTCAGTACAAAAACCGTGCAGATAAATTGACCTGAAATCTTTAGCTACCCTGGGAGAGAAGGGTTTTGTTTCTCACCGTGTTTGAAACGCCCCCATGGAGCAGGGGGTGCTGGTGATGGTGGGCACAGGAATTTTCCTGGCAGGGTCCAGCTGCTGTCCTGAGTGAAGCTGTAGGCCCTGATGTGGTCACAGTGTCACCAAAAATCGGGAGGAAAATCAAAACCCTCTAGCGCTATATTTGAAGGAATAGAGAATCAGGCATTACTTTATTTTCTGGCCGGGATGTACCAAGGAAGATATTCCAAAAGCACGTGCTTTATTAGGATTTCCCCCCACCTTTATACAGTCAAAACCCATAGAGATGCACTGTTTCAAAGTTCAGTGGAGTGGAGCTGAGCTGCCCTCAGTATTCCGTTTCCCACTGGATCTCAATCTCCTCGCCTCCGATGTTAATTAGATCTTTGTTCTTTAATTTTCCTATCAGTCCTTTCCGGACCAGGTGTGTTCAGCTCTGCCGGAGGTGGCACCTAGGGTAGATGTCTGTAGATGGCCACTGATGTTGTGTTGATGGCCTTTTGTCTTTCTGAGTAGTCTGGGCTACTCCCAGTCTGTTGGGAGGCTAAGCCCATCTCCTTAGAGTGATGCTCCATCTCCTAAAATCTAAAGAAAGTTCCTTTCCCCAAAGTCAAGTCACGCCTAACTAGAGAGACAAAACTAAACCGGTAAAAGTTCCATTGTTTCCAACAACAGTACAAGGTGGCAGCGCATTTTCGGGTGATGTGGGGAACAACAGGGAGGACAACGCCGATTATAACACCGATAAAACCCCAGCAGTGCTGCAGGTACAAACCATTTCCCGTTCAGCCCGTAGTGCAGCTGAGCCCCTGCTGCTGAGGAAGGATGCGTGTGCCGGCAGCGGAGCCTCGGAACCCGGGAAATGCTGTCCCCAGAGCTGCCGGAGCGCCGTGAGCTGCGCTGGACATCCGCAGGGCACTCTGCCCATGGTGAGGGAAGCGAGACACACAAATCAATATGATTTATAAGCAAGCTTCAATCTTTATTCCCTGTGTCAGGAAAATTAATCCACAAACGCCAGAGGTGTATGTCCAAAAAGGAGACAGAGGAGTCCTGTAACTTTATTCATGAATAAAGGGAGAGGTCATGGCCATTTCCCATGGGGTCTCTCAGATTGACAGAGGACACAGCCTCTTTTATCCGAATTCCCACCGCAGGTTCCCTCTCTCTTTCCCCATTGGCTGAGGTACTCGAGATGTACAGATTTTCTGGAACACCTAATTAATGTACATCCCCCCCTAATACAGACATCCCCAATATACATNCTCTAACTACAACTCCCTTCCTTGGTACTTTCCCAGTCACTCAAGGACGGCCTTGGCTATTCTTGCTATCAGTACAATTTTGCAGTTCTCACGGCCTGCAGTTTTTACAATCTCCCATTCTCACGGCCTGCGGTCTGCAAACCTTCTGCTCTTAACCCTTCCTTTGCTCGCACAAGGCTTCTAATGTCCCATGGCCCCGATCCCTGAGCCGTTCTGCAACAGCACTCCATCTGATGAGCCTTGCATTGCAAAGTTCCTCCTCTTTCTGTGCTTTGTGCCGGGGTTCTTCCCCTGGTGCGAGTGTTTCCTCCACGGCATTGCCAGTGAACCTGCTCTGCCTCCTTCAGGTGCCAAAATTCCTTACGATGTGTGGAGTTCCTCCCTTTCGGTGCCTATGAGATCAGTGATGCTCCTTGCCATTCGTACGATTTAAAGTGCTCAAGTGTTGCATTTTATATGTGGCACCTCTGTGAACCATATGTAATTTGGCAGAACACTTTGAATATGTCATTTTAATGCTTTTGCTTTCCTTCACTTTCAGTGGTTTGTCTTGCTTGATTTGTTCCTGGATATTTCCTAAAGTGGCAGGCAGTAAATGTCTGTACATTCTGTGATTTGTTTCATCAAGTCAAACCATTTTTCAGGGACGGGGAAAGGGGTCCTAAGTACTTGTAGGCTGCATGCATGGATATGTAAAGGAGCTTATCTTAATTTGTAAAACAACAGATAGTAACATAAATTAGATTAAGTAATCAGTACTTTTCTGTTTGGTCTTAATTATATATTTGTTGTCTTCCAAATACAGGTTTAATCCTTATCTTTGTGATGTAATAAAACAACAGTTGGTAGTGATTTGTGGATTATGATAACTAGGCATAGAAATATTTGCTCAACTATTTAGTCCATTTATCCAGTGATTCGATTATTATCCAGCCTGGACAATGAGAGGCAGGTAGTGTGATCAGGAGCAGCTATTCCCAGGAAAACAATGTCAAGCTTTAAAGGAACTCCCTTTATTATGAATATACTAAATTAAAAATAATAAAAAAAAATCCAGTGGCTCTTATCCATGCCAGTGTAGTAGAAAGGCTGTGGATTAAAATGGAGATGCAGAATCGCTTTCCTGTGAAAATAATATTCAAAAAATAAGATGGAACTTAAGAAGAAAGGTTGGAAGCTTTAAATGTCTTCAATCTTTAAAGGGTAACGTGATCCTTTCTTTTGGTTTTATTAGGTTTTTTTTCCTTCCCTTTGGTAGTGCTGGGGTGCTGAAAGGTATTTCGCTTTGGGTTGACCTGAGAGAATTGTTTTTAGGTTCTGATTAGTTTAGCTTGGCAACTGAAAAATCAGTGATTCGCCCAGACTTAGGGCAGGATATAGGAAAGTGCAGCAGCAGCTCTGGAAATGAACCCTGCAGAGCAAAACGCAGCGGCCAGGGCAGGTTCCAGCTGCAGAGAGATCGGAAATGCCTTTGTGCGGGCTGGGCGTGCAGACAAAGCCCACCATCTGTCTGCCTCCACCTGGCAGCCTCTGCTCTTTATCGGGAGACATTCAATTAGGGAACTTCAGCTTTTAATCTGTTATTTACAAGCAGCGATGTGAAGCATCAGTCAATTACACAATTGTAGAATCAATTTGGTGCAGACTTAATATGTACAACTTAATATGTTTGCTTGCAGTAGGATTTGCACTCAGCCACGCACAAACAGACACTAAATAGGAATGGAAGTATTTCAGATGCACGTGGATCCACACATGCAAATGCTCCCCGAGACATTCATGAGGATAATTGGTTGGAATGTGCAGACAACCAGCCTTTGAGAGCCGGCTGTGACAGAGCCTTCAGTTTGTGCTCTCTGTGAGTGTGAAGACCTGCTTGGCAGAAAGTGTATCTGTAATTTGTTTTAAATGTACCGTAATTGTTTCTGAGCTTTCCATTGTCTGTTTTTCACCAGTGCTGCTGCAATCTCCTGCTGAAAGCTGCTCAGTGGGACTAGAATGCAAAACGATTCATGTCCAAGGAGCAGGGATTTTTAAGCATCCAAGCTAATTGCAGGGTAGGGGAAAATAATCTTGAGCTCCCAGCGCTCCTCGTGCAGCTCCCCTGCAGTCCCTATTGCTGCTGAATATCAAACATCCTCCACACTCTCCAGGAGGAACTTTCCTGCAATGAAATCCCCAGAGAAGGCAGCTCCGGGGTAATGGCCTCCTCCTGGGGGGATCCTGACTGTGACACCCAGCTACAACATTCCAGTTTCCAGTCAGGCTTCAGGAAAACAAGGTGTTTAGCTGAGGTGGATTTTAATATGACCTCTGGAATCTGTGCAGAGATGCGAGACTGGCTCAAAACTGACAGGATAAACTCCCAAAGAAGTGCCAAGGAAAACACTGGGGACTTTGTCGGGCAGAATCTCTTTTTTGGTGTTTATGGAGCGTTGGACACTGCAGCAAATCCATCAGAATCAGCTCATCTAGAGAGTGCTTTTAAATAGATATGAGAGAGAATGAGGGTGGCTTGAAAAGGTACAATAATTTTCTGAATGAGATTTTGCAGATTTTCATGAGCAGAGAACTTCCCCTAGATTTAGTTAAATGAATACTGGATAAGTTTGGGAGCTCATGCCCTTTGGAATTTGCTGGGATAGTGAAACAAGATGGGAGGGGACTATGAAATGATCATGACTCTCCTCTCTGGTACCCTTCTGAGACAGCTGAGGGAGCAGCACACTGGTTTATTCCCAGAATGAGAAGAGAGATTTTAAAGCTGGCGGAACATGCCAGGTGTTGTAAAATACATTTCTAAAGAGGCAGCAAAGTACATTATTTCAGCCAGTCTAGATAAGCTGAGCCCTCTCACCTGAGGGATGCTCACTCAGTTTGCCTGGTGGGGAGAGCAGGATTTTGTAACTGGGAGGAAAATGAGAAGACAGGAGCCGTTTAGCCACAAGTTTTGGACTGGACAGGCTCTTCTGCTCAGTCCTATTTGGGAGTGGATTATCGTGGGTACTCCTGGGGATGATAAAGCCCCTGAGACAAAGCCAGCTGTGTGCACAGCTGCTTCAGCTCTGCAAAACTCTAGGAAAAGTGCAAACTCCTTTCTCCTCTCTGGCATTTAGAGACACCCCAGCCGCCAGGCCTGGTGGGATCAGAGGTAGCTGAGCCCCTGCCAGGAGTTTGATCTCGTTCAGTGGCCAGAATAAGACTGAAAAATTGCCTGATTAATTACTCTGGTGTTTGGGTGCCCTTCTGTTCGGTGAATTCTTTTTCTGAGAGGCCTTAGCTCCCTGCTTGTTTGCCAAGAAGATGAAAAGGATTGCGAATGTGTCAGGCTACCTTGTGCAAAGGAAAACTTCCTGGGAAGGATGCAGCCCCAGTGATCAAAGCTCATAGGGACATGTCAGGAAGGATTGTTCTCATCTCCATTAATGAGTGTCGCCCTTGTATTTGGGGAAGGGTGCTGGGGTATCTTAGTGGCTGCTGACAGATTTGTATGTGTTACAGAACAGCTTTTCATGGCAGGAATTAAAGATTTGTTTCCTGAATCCTCTAAGCAGGAGACCCCAGTGGATCGAGGCCGTTGTGCATTCCCGGGTGTGTAGAGTATCTGTGCCAGAGACCACCGTGAAGGGCAGAAATACCCAAGTGTTAATGGGCTCTGCCTGTGTCCTGTGTGCCAAAATCCGATTTTCTTTTACCTGTTTGAATGAGTGTATTTATCTTCTCTGGTGTCCTCCAATTTCCAGACTTTCCAGGTACAAAAGGTACCTGAACAGGTATCCTCTACTGTCTTCAGTTCCTTCTGAGACCACACTCAAGTGTTTTTAAGCTGCCCTTTCTTTAATGAGTGTAAAATGGGTAGATATATAGTGAAATATTGCTGGGTTTATTGAAATTCCTGGAAACTTATTGCATATACCAGAACTGTGGTGTTATTTAAATAAGACTTAAAAATGTTAATTTTTTTGATCTTGCTAGTGAATGTAGCCATCGACGATCAATATTGTAATTGTTGGTTGTACAAATTCAGCATTAGGGACAGAGCCTGCAGCAAGATGTAGAGGCATGATATGGATTAATAAAATCAGAATGAATTTTATAAAAACATACCCTGGGGGGGAAGAAGGCTCAGCCAGCAGCCACAGTCACTCCTGTGCTGCAGTTCCCCAGCCGGTGGAACTGGATTAGGGCACACAGACACGGTTGTCTCCGGAAGGGTCAGTAGCAGAAACTGGTCTATCCCTTTTGCTGATTCAGGTGAGAATTACATTTTTCTCTCATTAATAATGGCCTGGTAGCAGAACTGCAGCCTCTGCACAGCCCTGGGAGTTCTGCAGGAAATGAAGAGGGAATTTTGCAGACGTTTAGGCAGAATCTGATCAACTTTTGATTGTCTGAACAGAGTCTTTAAACAGTGTAAGTCTGTTCCCTGCCCAGTCCTGTATTTCTGTCTGTGTCATGAGGAATTTGACAATTGATGTTGGACTCTGGTCACTCTCCACTCCTCTGCTACTCAGCCTTACTTTTCTTCCTAGTGGTTTCCAAACACAATCACATTTAAGAAACTGTTTAGGTCAAGATATTCCTGGCAAGTATTTCAGCTTTCAAATATTGTTGGGGCTTTCTGCTTGTACATTTGACTTGGTTTTGTTCTTCAAATCGTTGAAATCTTCATTTATTCCTTTCTCTGCATGTGGAGACGTAAGGGAGGAGGGGGAAGGGCAGAAATGAAGACACACACGCTGTTACATCAAAAGTCTCCGATATTTCAGGGTACTGGGGACAGACGGTCCCGTCTCTTGGTCCTTTTCCGTTAGAGCCGTGAGCCTCGGGCGGCTCCAACCTCTGCCGGGGCTGCGGTCCCGCGGGTCTGCGATCCCCGAGGGTCTCGGTTCCCCGAGGGTCTCCATTCCTTGAGGGTCTGCGTTCCCCGGGAGTCTCTGGTCCCCGTGGGTCTCGGGTTCCCCGCGGGTCTCGGTTCCGTGGTCACTGAGTAAACGCGGCAGGATGGCAGCAGGGGCCGGCTCGGCTGTGTCAGGAGGGCAGGGAAGGAGGGAGGGAGGAGAGCTCGGAGCTTGCTGTGAGCATCTTTCCTCCCTGGGACACCTTTTCCTCCCTGGGACACCTTTTCCTCCCTGGGACACCTTTTCCTCCCTGGGACCTTTCCCTCCCTGCATAGCTGGCAGCTGATGGACTGGGGCCAGACCTGTGGTTACTGATGCTCTGTGTCTGGAGTGCCAGAAAAATCTCCCTCTGCCACTCTTTCCCTGTCCCCCAGCAGTTAATGGGACTGTGGGTTTGTTTGCTTTACTTTTTGTTTGCTTTTTGCTTTTTTTTTTTTTTCATTTTCTGATTTTCTCACTGTAAACTTTGTGGTGCCTGTCACTGCTTCGCCCTTTCATGTTCAGGCTGACATCATTTTGTGAAACAGTGTCATATCCTTTCATCTAAATACTTTTCTCTGTAATTATTACTGTGCTGCCTTTTCAGGTGGGAACTTGCCTTTGTTATATGATCTTTCTCTGATCATTTTTGTATCACTTGGTAATATAAAGATGTATGTGTTCCTCTGAGGCCCTTTTATTTAAATGATTTCTTTATCTGTCTGTCAATGTGAATAATAAAGCAACTTCAGGATTGTTCACCTCTCTCCTAATGAATGATGAGGTGTCATCTGTTCTAACATCAATGATTAATTTACAGAAGTTTCTTCAAACTTTGGTAAAATGGGGTATTCACAGAAAATATTGTGTCATCAGACCCGAGTGCTGTTATCCATCAGGCCCACGGAGGCGGCTGGAGTCGCCGGATTGTTGTGAGCTGGGAGCTCAGCGTGGCTGTGGGTGCATGGGGTGAGCCCTTGCAAAGCCTTGGGGTCAGATGAGAGGTGAGGGGTGGGAGAGCAGGGTGAGTGTGACCCCTCCTGCTCCTGGCGTCCTGCACAGAAGCTTGTGCTGCCAGCATCCCATGCCTGCTCTCGCTTCAGACATGAAGGCATGGAAATCTTTGATGTTGGGATTAAACTTCCAGAATTATCATTTAGGGCAGCCCACAAGGTCTTCCTGATGGTCAGGCTTGTGAAAATGATAAATTCATGTTGGTTTCAGTTTCTTGCCCTGCTTTTGAAGCATCAGATCGTGGCTCGTGTGAAGACTGAGGATTGTTTCTGTGGTGCTGGTTGCTTCCTCTGGAGGAGCAAGAGCTGCCTTTCCAGAAAACCTTTTTCTGGATGTTTGTAAGGGTGCTTCACGTGCTCTGCTGGGCAGGCTGTGACGCTGCCCCTTGCAACACATCAGTAACTGGCTCGTCTTTCTGATCAGGCTGATCCTCACAAAGTTTAAGCGTCTGGGCTCACCTTCCTTCTTTGCATGACTCAACACTTAAAAATTCTTTGTTTGTCACTGCAGTAGTGGTGCTTGATAGTTTTTGTAAAAATGGTTTGAAAATATGCAGTACTCTTAGAAATGATGGTACAAGTGATTTGTCTGCATCTTTTAATTTGCTTTATTCAGCATCTGCTGTTTTTAAATGTATGTTGCACTCTTTAAAATACTGCAGCTTAAAATTCCCTTACTAGGAATGGGGAGCCACCTTTTCACCAAGTTTTTCAGCATGGTCTGCAGCCTTGATGATCAAATCATCTTTCCCCGACTTTCTAACAAGCTCTGCAGAGAGATGCAGAACTGGAATGAGAGTTTAATAACTCGGGGAAGAGGGAGAAGTTGGCAGGCTGGGAACAGCATTGCTCTTGGAGAAGAATGATAATTTCCCAAGGATGAAACGGTCACAGGGAATGTTATAAAGTGAAGCAGGCAGAGCAGTCTGAAATGCTAATAAGGAGAGGATTTAAAAAGAAATTGGTGATTTTGGGCCTTGAAGCCATTTTTCTTTTTCATTTGTTACAGATAAATGCATGACTCTTGGGTTCCAGGGTTCTATTTTTGCTTTCCTATTTGTGACACATCGACTTGGCCTTATCGCTGCTCTCTGGGTACTTGCCCTTTAGAATGGTGGCGTTGGTTACCAAAAGCAGGAGACTTTTTTGGGAACTGTTCTTTAATGGTGTGACAGCACGGGGAGGAAAGGTTAGGGTTCTCGCTGCAGATAGGCTGGATTCTTTAATTTCTGTGCTGATGTGCTAATTTTCCTCTTCCAAGCAAGTAGGTGAAGAAGAATGGAAAATCAGTGTTCCTGTGTGATTAGTGGCAGTTAATTGATAGTGATCGATTGCTGTTTCAGCCTTGTGTTGCACTGCTGTGTAGGGAATCGTGATCACAGGAGACTTTGAAATACAATAATGCTGTATAATGCTATTTAAGGAAATGCTCAGGTGGAAGAAATGGCTCCTGCAGGCAGAAACACCTTTGGGCTGTGGCTGTGGGTGGGAGGCAGAGCTCACCACCACGCTGTGCTGCTGCAGAGATGGGATGGCTCAGCTCCCTCCATCTGTTTGTGCCAGAGGCGTTCAGCGAGGGTGGCATGGTTTGGTTTGGGTTGTTTGGTTGGGTTTGGTTTGTTTTTGGGTGTTTGGGGTTTTCTTTTTTTATTTTGCATGGGAAAGTAGTGGAGGTCGACAGGAAAATCTGGCTGGTTTAATCGTCAGCCTCCCCTTACATTTTGCTGCTGTGCCATAGAGCTGTTGTCAATAAGGCAAAGCAAGCACTTAATCCAAAGTTTCGAAGTGCAGTGCCAATGGTTCTAAGGAAATTGAAGCTGCCACAAGGCTGCACAAGGAGGAGCCCAGGGAGCCCTCCTTGGGAAGCTCCCCTTTGGATTATTCGTGCTGGAGGGCTGGGCAGGATGCTGGAACCTAGGGAAGGAATGGGGCAAGCAGCCTACAAATCCTAGAGGATGGCATGATCCTACCCAATCTCCACATAACACAGTCTGAATTCGCTCTGTGCATGGTGGGTGACACAGAGGGGCAGAGCTGGTGGTCCCTCTGTCAAGAACTGCCTGAGCTACACCTGGGGAAGGGACTCTGTTTAGAGCTTGGCTTTAAATGCCTCCCTTTTGAGCATTAGCAGATCCAGCCACTTAAGGTATTTCAGTTTTAACCTAGTTAATTTTTCAAAAGTGATCCTGAAGTTTCATTGGAACAGACGTTTCCTGTGACATTACTTTCCAGAGCTGAAAATATCTCACGCTAGCAGATTTTCTTTTCTAGATACTTTGGCTAAAATTATTTCAATTCATAGCAAACTTAGAAGAGCAGAAGTGTTTAGAAGATTCAAGGAGAGCACTGAAACTAACTAAAAGTAAAATTTCTGGCCTTACTGAATAGAAGCACTTATCTCAATCCCTGAGATACAGCAACAAATTTCATCTATTGCATTACCAGCCTGAGCTTGCAGCTGGTAAGGCAATTTTCCTAAGAAGCTGTTCCCTTCAATCTACAAGAAAAAGACAATTTACTTTTTTTTTTAATAGTAGCATTATATAATTGATTGGAAGAGTTTTATATCTCATGAATACTGGATGATTGTGGATTGAACAGTTTTAGAAATAAAGTAACTGTGAGGGCTGAAATCCCAAGGATCTGGCAATATAGAATGAAGTTAGTGGTCTGGCAGATTTCTTCAGTTTTCTGAAGCCATGGTCAATAACTCTGCAGTAAAGCTGAGCTCTGAAGGGTGTTTTTGTCACTGACTGAGAGCTGCAGTTACATGATACTAGAGGAATCGAGATTGAGGGTTTTTAGCCAGGGTGCAGTACAAAATTAATAGCTTCATGAGGGAAGCAGGATGAGTTTCTGCAAGGCAAGTGCGGCAAGCTTACAAACCTCGTGTTGAGGGATCCATCACCCACGAGCTTCGGCTGTGCAGGAGGAGACTGAACGTGCTGCCCTCTTGTCAGATGTTTTCAGATTCACTGACCTACAAATTGTTTGCTTGTTCCATCAGTGGCAAGTATTTTTTAAACAGCATCAGCCAGGAAAGCAAAACATCCTATTACAACATCTCAGGTGGCCACTGGTTGAAATCCTCAACAAACTCTTCACAGCACGAGGGGTCAGACACAGCCGTAGTCGGAGGGATTAAGAAATAACAGCTGCCGGCCTGAGCACGGCGTCAAAGTCGGGTTTTCTCGGTTTCCTTCCCCTGGTGGGGATCATCTCCTGCCACCAGAGTGCGGTGACCACCCTGAGCTGGGCTGGGCTGTGCTCCCCAGTGCTGGGGGGAGCAGCTCAATCCAGCTGGGGTCTGCCCTCGGCATCCAGCAGTGCTGGGGGCACCGCGTGCTCTGGTTCTGGGCACGGGGCCGGGGTTCTGGGCACTGCGTGCTCTGGTTCTGGGCACTGCGTGCTCTGGTTCTGGGCACTGCGTGCTCCGGTTCTGGGCACTGCGTGCTCCGGTTCTGGGCACTGCGTGCTCCGGTTCTGGGCACTGCGTGCTCCGGTTCTGGGCACGGGGCCGGGGTTTCTGGGCACCGCGTGCTCCGGTTCTGGGCACCGCGTGCTCCGGTTCTGGGCACCGCGTGCTCTGCTCCTCGGCACCAGGCTGGGGTTCTGGGCACCGGGTGGGGTTCTCAGCAGGGATTCAGCCGGGCTGAGCCGCTCTTGCAGCGGGCACAGCTGATCAGCTCCACGTGAGCGCATCCCTCTGCGTTACGGGCGCCCCTGCGCAGGCCGTGGTTATCGGGTACCACTGGGCACCCACAGAGCTGGCGTGGCCACTCCGTGCCCTGCACTGGGCTCTTCTGGTGCCAAGGTCTCCGTGTGGAGGAGTTTTCCGACACAGTGATACAGTAAAGGTACACTGCAGTTCTTCAATTTAATTCTTTATTTTTTTTTTTTGTCTTGATGTTGTGTCCTCAACAGCATTTCAGTTGCCCAACTTTTGTTTTGTTTGAAATGTTTCAAGTGAGAGAGTCACATGTTGTTCTTGTCTTAATTATTCAGGTGGGTTATTCCAGTGGAACTTCGGTATAGACATAATGTACTATTTAGGATAGATTATATAATTTAAATCTTTCAAACACCACTTTTATGCTGGGTCTCGCCCAATAACACACAAAATTGTCATCTTCTGCAATTCTGCCTTTGTAAAAACATGCATAATTTTTACAGAAATGGTCATGGTTGTAATTAAGGATGCTGATAGTTGTTGTTGTTTTTAATTTCCTATCCTTCAGAATCCTTAATAAACTTTCACGGTCAAAATCCAGATGGTACTGCAGAGCTCAGTGTTGTTTTTGAGACTTTTTTTTTTGTGTTTGTGCCGATTATAACTCTCCCCAGATAAAAGTTTAAAATTGTTTGAATTTTTGGCCTTTGGCTGTTTGGAAAGCTGCTGTCAGCTTCCAGCATAAGCCAGTTCATATTCAGTGCACGTTCCCTGCTCGCTGGTGGGGGAAGGACACCAGGGAGAGGAGGGTTTGCCACTGCCCAGGAATTTCCAACCAATGGACCCTATTCCAGCTGGTGAGGCCATTTCCTATTTTCTTCAGCAGGTCACCTTCTCTTTTATGTTGCTCTCCTGCTCTGAGGAGTCATTGATTTACAAACTCTGAGGAACACTGCCCTGTGGAGATGGGGAATACAAAGGGAAGGTTTTTAATCCCTCAGATAATTAAGCACTAAAATAAATGATTAAAAAATTATGAGGCAAAACACTGTTAATTTTAATATAAAAATAATTTTAGTCTCCCTGTGGAATGCAAGGGAGGGAGTTGCAATCAAAATAAGGGGAATAAAAAATGGAATACCTTGAGCTTTTTTCCTCTAAGTTGCTTCTTTGACACTTGGCTGAGTTTAATGGTGCTTTGCCAAGACGTTGGGAGGAGTCTGAAATGAGTGTGGGATTTATAAATGCGGTGTAGGTGGGGAAGGATGCTGTGGGCAGGGTGGGCTGAAGAGTTCAACAGCAAAGAGCTCCTGCCTCGGGGCTGGACAGGAGAGCTCCAAAGCCATTTGGGGCTGGTAGAAATCTTTGTTGGAGGATTATCCACAAAAAGCTCTTCAAAACTTCTTTTGCTCTCAGTGAGTATCTAGAGAAAGAGTGGGAGCTGAATGCTGAAAAGACTAAGGCTAAAATGAAGGGTGGTTTTGTGTGCAAAGAAGTTCTGCAATCTGCTCATTATTAAATATTATCTTTATACAAGATCTGAGATGGATTTGCCTCCTCTGGGGGACCACAGCATCTCAGGCTTTTAGTGCTCTTCCAGGTTTCAGTCTCATATATTGATGTGTGCTGGGGCTGTTTTCCTGGTTCTTCTGATAGTCTTTGTTTCCAGGTCTTGGGGGTTTGAGTAGGCATTAATTAAGCTTTTTAAAGTAAGGTTTTATTGCAGTTCTTTACTGGAAGAGGATGTTTATTGGAAGAGAATTTTTTCTTTTTCAAGATGGAAAGATTTTGGGAAGTTGTGAAACTCTTCTGCAATCCTTTCTTCCTGGCCTCTTTCGTCCTGAGATTGTTTCCTTCGGAGTGATGCCCACCCTTATCTAGGGTTACTTTGTTTTGGTTGGTTGCTAGTTTTAGGTGTTCTTGTGTATTATCTATTTACAGAGCCAGCTGGTTTTGCTTTCGCACCTAGAAAGTTTTTTTTCTCCTTTTAAAAAACTCCAGCTTATTGTTTGGCATGGTGTTAGTGCCTGGAGACCCTCAGGAGCATCACAGCCTCGGGATTTGACACGCTGCTCCTGCGTCAACAGTAAGATAAGGCTGTTGTGTTTGCAGTCTGCAAAGACAAAGGGTAAGGGGAAAAAAGTAATACCTTTTACTTTTTGGACATAGAACAGCAGCAGAGGAAAAATGACTTGTCTGAGGTTGGACAAAGTTGATAGCAGTACCTAAATGGAAGATTTATGGTTAGGAGTAATTGGCATCAGTTTAGGCCACTACAGTATTCATTGAGCAAATAAATATTTAGGTCAGATGCTGAGCAAAAAAATAAAGACTACGGAAGCATTTGTGAATTAGAGCTTGAGAAACTGGGTTGTCTTTGGATGCCATCTGTGGTAAGCCTTTGTCCCCTTTTTGAATAAGGGTAAGGATTTGAATTTGCTATGGGGGAAAAAAGGCAATTTATTTTGTAATTAGGGTGGAAGATGTGAGCACCAAGGTCAGATGTTCAAACAGAAAAGGTGATACTGTGTTTGTATCTGTATTTTTTAACAGTGTGTGTCTTTGTTCTTTGGGACTGACAGTTCCTAGAGAGGATGCAGAGCTTATTCTTTACAGCCTGCCTCAGGTAATTGCTGGATGGCACAGTTAAAATAGGTCCCCTGCAGTAGGAGAGGCTCAGTGTCGTTGAAAATGTTCTTTCAGTGTGCAGTGATGTACGGCCTCCAGATAATGCCCTTGTATTAAGGGACAATGTAGGGTTGGGCAACAACAGTGGCACAATCCTGATAGTGATTTACAGAAGAAAACCTTCTATTCATGGATAAAGGGAAATAGAAGGGACTGTAAAGTGGATGCAAATGCAGCTCCTTTTGAAATCCTCCAGCACCAGAGCGATGTAAAGGAGCTGTTGTGTAAATGGTTATTGTGATAACTACTTCTTAAGTGAAATGCAGCCTTGTGCAGGAAGCCATTTGGAGTCCATGTTATAGCTTCAGAGCGCTGAAAAGAAGGTTAAAGTGAACTCTTGAGTGGTCCATTTGCAGCATTTGATGTAAAATCATTGCATTGGTTTCCTGTACAGGTGGAACTTGCTGTAATGATCAGATTTTTTTTAGATGTGCCTGTGCAGTGATCTGGGGTTGCAGGTGCTGACTGGGTAACTTTGTTCTCCGATAATAAATGTCTGTTGCAAGTGAAGATGTGACCTTTGGTATGTGTAAACCTGCACAGGCTACTTCTTCTAATCTGGCTGTCATGCAGAATGTATCGTAAGCTGTTGTTTTCCAAGCTGATCAGATAAATCATCATCTATCAGGCTACCTCTGCGTGGACTGATGATGGTTATTGCCACTAATCCCAGCTGCAGCACTGTCAAGCCCCTCAGTAACGCCAGTGAGGTTATATCACACTGTGACTTAAGATCTGACCTTTTAAACTCTGCTTTCCTTTCAACAGTGACTGAGAGTCGAGGGATCCTGGAGAGCATACAGAGGTTTTCTTTGCTGCCGACGTACTTGCCCGTGACCTACCGGATCCACAACGCGGATGTTTCCTTCTTTCTTAAGGAAGCCAACCAGGATATCATGAGGAACTCGAGCTTGCAGTCCCGAGTGGAATCCTTTCTGATCTACAAATCCAAGAGTCCACCTGTGTTAAACGCCAGCTACGGACCCTTTTCCATCGAACAAGCGGTGCCCCAGGACTTAATGTTGTCTTCAAATCCCTTTGGCTCTACCAACAAGTTCTCCTTTAACTGGAAGCTGAAGGCCTTCATCATGAGCACCAAGATTTACCTGAGCAAGCCCAAGGTGCAGGTGCTGTTCTACATCGTGGGCAGGGACTGGGATGACTACAGCCCCTCGGAGCGGCTGCCCTGCCTGCGCGTGTTCGCCTTCCGCGAGACGCGCGAGGTGCGCGGCAGCTGCCGGCTCAAGGGGGACCTGGGGCTCTGCGTGGCGGAGCTGGAGCTGCTGCCCAGCTGGTTCAACCCCCCCACGGTGGTTGCTGGCCGGAAGAAACAAATGGATAAGTCTGAGGGGAGCCCCGTGGAGCTCTACTACTCCATACAAGCGGGAGATGAGAGGGGGGAATGCACCAAGGAGGACGTAAGGAAAAGTAACGGGATCCGAGCAGGGCGCAATGACATTGATGAGTCGGGACCTCCCCTGCAGAGGATTGGGAGTGTTTTCCTTTACCAGACACATGCTGCCCCTTCTTTAACTGAAATGAGACTGGATAGTAATATTGTCATCCAGTATGCACCAAAGACTGTCAAGCAAGGTGACATTTTGACCTTCCTTGTAGCTGTTGCTAAAAACTCAACAGAGGATCAGTTCACACTGAGGTAAGGCTGTTCGGTGCTGCTTTGGTGCCTTCCTTTTTCCTTCTCTACTCTTGGAAGTCACTTGCTCTGTATAAATTGCCTAACAGTCCATCAGCTGCTGCTCTCCAGAAATTGTATTGCACTTGGTTGACTCGCCATTTCTCAGGTGGTTCAGTCTAATATTGTATCAATTGTCTGTGATATGATCTCTTGGAGTGAGAAAGGCCTTTTCCTGAAGTTGTCCTTTGAGGAATGCTTACAAAAATTGAAATGGTAGAGCTGGGACCTATCTATGTACTAAGGGGAGATAACATCTAAAGTCTTGGGAGCTGCAGTTTGCAGTTCTCCTAATCTCTCACTGGACTCATGCTTTGATTAATAAAGCTTAAACCTGCAGAGTTATTTATAGGAAATGAGCAAGAATTGGGCATCTAAGTAGGATTCCCGTGCTTCAACATCTCTCCCCAACTTGCTGTGAGCCTGGTTCTGTATTCCAGGGTGTTTGAGGTTCCTAAGTGTTATTGATAGACCAAAACAATTTCTGCAAATGAAAAACTACCTGAGGGGGTGGTGGCTGGTGCTTGAATGTAACATCAGGTTACATTTGGTGATTCCCCTCATTCTTCCCAAGCACCAAGGTGTTACTGGGGAGCTCCCAGTAAGCCCCAGTGTAATCCAGGGCAGACCAGCAGGGCCCGGGCTGGGGCACGCACAGCAGCTCTGTGGTGCCTCCAAGTGACCCTGTCCAGTTCTCCTGTCACATCTGCCCCTCTGTTCCAGCCCTGGAAATGGGGCTTGTGTGGCTGACGTGTGAAAATCCGTGTGTGCAGAGATGGTTTAGTTCTTTTATCCCTTACCCATGATTTGTGCCACCGCTTTTGGAGCTGAAGGTAAATGTTGTACTCTGGCTTCTGGGGATGAGGCTGATTTGTCTTGGGTGTTTGTCCCAGAAACAGTGGCTGGTGCCAAAGCTCCCAAAACGTTCCTCTAAAAGAGCAGGTGCATGACGGGGGGAGCAGTGAACTCCCCACTTGTACAAATATCACAGATGTACTGCAGATCTGGGGCCGTGTTCACGAACAGCTGGGGATGCTTGAGCTGTCACCTCAGAAATCACACCCTGCTAGGACTTGAGATGCACACTCCTTTCTCTGGTGGTTGTACACCTCAAACTCCAAAAATCTCTGGGAAAGTCACCAAGACGTTTCTTTCCCCAGGGAGATCTGTGGGTGATTTCTCGGGGGAACGGTTTGCCATTAAATCAGGACATTTTTCCTTTGCCAAGTGCATGATGTACAAACTGAGTAACCTCAGCACTCAGCTGCTGACTCAAGGACAATTATTTCCTTTTTGTCTGGTGGAGGACAAACACCTCACCATATCGGTTTCTCATTTTCTGAGTCAATCTAAGATTTAAATTGTTTCCTGAGTGCTGATTTCAAGGCAGACAATCTAAGTTCCTCATAGCCAAGTGTTCAGGGATGTCTTTATTCTCTGTACTGATGACTTTGAAGGGATCACATCAGCATACATGGAAACTTCTACTACATTTGAAGATTGGTTTAAATACAAACATTAAAACCATTTTTTTTTAAAATCTAAAAGAGAATTAAGGTAAAACATGTTCATTGTTTTTACTTTGTAAATGTAGAGTCTTAGAAATCTCACTTCAAAGCATCTCGAATTCCATGAGCTGTAATCCATTAAAAGTGGAGCTAGTTACAACCATGATAATTATGTTACATGTAGGTTTATAAAATTTTCAAAAACCTTGCTTTGTTTAAATTAGGATGAAAACTCAGCACCTGAACTTTTAAAGGAATGCTTCTCAAATGAATTTTCTGGAACAAAAAAGGAAAAGATGTGTTTGAATTGTAGCTCTTTATTTTGAGATCTAAGGTATCATAAAACAAAAAAATAACCTAAAAATAGGTAGCAAATATCAGTTTGACATGGGAAGTGTGGCATTCTTGTCTTAGAAGCATTTACTGCTACTTTTTCAAAACAAACTTTTGTAGTAACTTGCTGTTACTTGTGTTGCTTTCCTGAGTTTTGATTTCTCTTGACCCGCTTCTCTCAGTGTACCTGGATTTCAGACTATAACCGGCTGCACTCTGAGTAGTTACTGTTGTTTAACGGCTTCTGGAGAGCCCTTCGTCCTTGATCTGGTTACAGCAGCTCAGGTTTTCCTTGCCTTGGGTGTTTTGGTCAGAGCTGTGGAGTCTGGTCCATGTTCATCCCTCCAGGGCGTGTTCTCCATCCCTCTGGTCTCTTCTCATTCTCATCTCTCTGATAACGGAAAAGCTCCCTTTCCCCCCTCCCCCCAACATAACTCTTAGGAGAAAAATCGTTCTAATTTTTATTTTGAAGCAATCCATTATTTTTCGAAGTTCTGCCTTGAGTGGCAGCAGGATTTGGAACTGTGTTCATAAAGTGAGGCCAAGGGCTGCTGGCAAAATGCTTTTACCATTGCTTTTGCTCCAGTGGACTGGAAATTATGGCTTGAACAGATGGAAAATATAGGATATACAGGTCAAAAATGAAGAAACAGACATGCCAAACAGCCAGAAGTAAAATATTATTCACCACTACTGAGTATTTTTTGTTTCAGAACTATTATGCTTAGAGTAAACGCCATCCCCTTTCTAATAGGAAATTGTCTTCAAGGGGAGCCTTCGAGAAACTGCTGAATACTAAAAGATATAGGGAAAGGTACCTTCGGTTTTTATCTTGGGCTGTTGTTCTGCACAAGGGAAGATTTAGAGGTGTGAATGTGAAACTGATGGACTGTTTTTAATTTTGGGAAAGAGTTGGGCCATAAGAGCCAAGGTCTAGGTTTTGTTTTTTAATGAACTAGAGAAATTAAAAGTATTTGTCTTGATTCTGTAGGGGTGTGAGGGTTAGAGGAAAGGCAGGAGATAAACTATAGATGATGGGTAAAAATGGAATATTGCAGTAGGATGTAAGGTTGGACTGGAGCACTGAGCCTTAGGAAACTGGGGGATTTTTCAGCTTCATTCAACACTGGCTTCCCATCCCCTTTTTTTCACCTTTTCATGTGCTGATGGCCAGGGGAGGCTGAAGGTTCTTCTTCCCTCCCATCGTGGGTGCTGAAAGTTTCCTGAAGTTCATAGGAAACATCCCAGTCTGGTTTGTTTTGCTGTTTTTCTCCAGTTCCATGATACACGAATTGGAAACAGAAACTAAAATGAGTTCTTTATTTGAAATGTTTTGCTGAGAAAGGAAAACATGAAGTATAGTTTCATGTCAGTCCTTCCAAATGCTTTCAGCAATTAAAGCCTGAAAGCTCTGGTGTTACACAATTGCAATTCCTGTTTGCAGCAAGCCCAAATTCCTGCTGGTTATTAACTCTATACTGTTCCATACATTGCAATCCATATGTGCAGGGACACCAGAATTTCCTCAACTTAGGAATGTGAGTTTCCTGAATCCACTGTGTAGATACAGTTCTTTTTTTTAATTAGCATTTTTTTGCTGGGCCTAATAAACATAACCTTCCTTTTTGTTTTAAAGTCAACAGGACTGATACTTTCTGCTTGCAACCTTTTAAATTGGCTTTCCTATTTCTGGAGATGAATCAGCAAAGAAATTATAAAGATAGAATTGCCTAAAGCTACTGAGTGTCAGACATAGATATATTCATGAGTGAAAAAAGCAGCAGCTTTTTTTTTTTTCAATTACTGAATTTGTAATTATCCTTAGTGAATCCTATGTGAGAAAGTGACTGAAGGTTGTAATAGAGACTTGTAAACCTCTAATATTGGGAGAAAAGTAAGGTTTTTATATGAACTCTATCCATGCTATTTCTGCATTTGTAAACCCAAGGTGGGGGTTGGACATCTGTAGGCACCAGTTCTATGAACTATTGAGAGGCTTAGTGGTTTCTCTCTGGTATTTTTAATGTTTTCTTTCTGGTGAGAATTGTGGGGGTGCAGGGACTAGTGTGAAATTGCGGTAGTGAGCACGCAGTGCTTATTGATAATTGGGAAAGTTTTCCCCAAAAGGCCCCTAGAGTTTATGTTACATGAGCTTCTCTTATTTGCTGTTTTATCTAAGAATCAATCGATAATAATCCAGCAAACGTGGAAAGGGCTGCATAAATACGTGAGGGGAGCAGAGTTGAGATCATTAGCACTCAATTTATACAGCAAGAAAATTTGAACAAGGCTGGCATTTTATCAAATTGCTGGGGTGTTCTTCTAGTGCTGGGCTAAATCAAATCTTACTCTTAGTGCTGAGCTAAATCATATCTAAGTAGTAGAAACAATCAGGGAATGAGTGGTGCTCAGGGGGGTTACCAGCCACATCAACTGTGTGATGACATGAGCTTTTCTCCAGGCCTTAGATTATGTGTCTTTCATGGTATCCCTACCCTCAATTTGTACCTCCTCTGCCAGATTCAAAAGAATCCGATTGTACATTTTTTACTTCCTCCTTCTATAGCTCTGGTTCTGTCAGTTAAACAGCCCCTTCCACATTCTGGTTTAAGCAGCTTCTAAAATCTCCCCATAACCGATTCCCCCCACCACCCCTTCTGCTTCTAACTGATCTTGTGGCCAGCTTTGGCCCATTTAAAACTTACGAGAGAAGGGGAATTAAAAAACCCTGAAGTCTCTCTGGTTCTTTTGAAATACAACTTCTGAATTTCAGCTGTTTCACTGCTCGGTCCTGATGTAAAAATGAATTTAATACTTGCCTGCAGAGTCTTTGTGCTTGCACAGAACAGAGGAGGGAATTCACAATCTCCCATTATGGGTTCTTCCTTCAGTTTTAAAAAACCATCCCGGTTGCCTGAGTGGTGGTGCCAGGTCATGATCTTGTCCAGCAGGACAGGCACAGGAAAGGCTGGACTGAAGATGTGCAGCTCCTTCACAAGAACTGCCTCCCCAAGTTGTTGTTTCCTCTGCCTTGCTGCTTGCTTGGAGCCTTGGCTGCAGCCTTTTCACCAAGAGGCAAAAGGGAGTTTTTTTTGGCAGTATTGCCTTAGCAGATCAGGAAGTTTATATCTGATTACAGCACTTCTAGAATTCATGTCTCTGTTGTTAGAGGCTGAATATGACTGATTTTTAGAAGGCATAAAAATGTGATATGAGGAACTTTGAGGAGATCCGATCTCTTTCCCCTTCCTGCCTCTCTCTGCAGCCAAAGTCTGGCAAAACTTCTTTGGCTCAACGTAAGGAATGGCCAGAAGGAGAGCTGCTGGTCCTAAGGACATCTTGAGACCTTAGGAGTGCCCAGTCCTTCAGAGGGACGGAGAAACAGAAAACAGAGGTCAAGTACACTGTGATGGGGGGGTAACAATGCCTGACACCAACGGCACCCTGAGGCTGGAACCCGCACGCTGACAGCATCCTCGGGCTGCCCGGCCCCTGGAGCCCCCGGGCCCTTCTGCAAAGGTGGTCTTAGCAGGTGGCTCTGGCTGCTCTCCTGGGCTGAGGCTGCAGTCAGGCTGTGCTCGCTGCCACAAACTATGAGTGGCACCTTGAGGTCAGCTGGGCTCTGAGAAGGTGAGAGTCCTGTGTCTTTATTTCATCATAATAAATGTTCTCTCCTCGTGTCAGCTCGTACAGAGGTGGCTTCGTGCAGCAGGGCTGGGGTGAGATCCCTCTCTGCTGCTGCTGCTGACAGGCTCCTCTGACAGACTGTGGGTTTTTTATGCTGGGTTCAGCACACTGTACAAGTAGGAATTAGCTTCCATAGCCTGTTTATGAGGTAGTCAAGCAAATATAATTTTTTCCATCTTATGGATGGCAAAATAGCTTTCCTGCATTCCTGAGTGACTTGCTAATGGCCCAAAATTGTCAGTAGCAGTGTGGAGACAAGCGCCTAAGAACTATTGACTTCTAGGGCACTCTATTACCTTCTGTTGCACTTGCAGATTATATTAAGAAAAGAGCTCCTTCTGTTAAAATTATTCCGGTTAACATCCTCTGCCTTGAGAACAGAGTCACTTTGGCGGAGCAGGTGTCAGAAAACCGAGAGACGGATCGAGCAAACCATTACTCACATGAGTGGCCTTTGCAGCCGGCTGTAATTCTGGGTTTATTGCCTTGCAGCAGGACCCAGGAGCTGCAGTTGCACTCCAAGGCCTCTTACCCTGCTCTCAATCCATCCCAGAGCCTGCCTGCAGGCTGGGCAAGGAGGGGGTGCAGGTGGTTGGGTCATGGGGGATTCAGGCTGTGTGAGCAGAGCATGGATGCTCTGCTGGCAAGCACTGGGGGGACTGGGATAGCCGGGGTGGCTGCCTGCGCTCAGGGTGCAGGGTCAGGGTCCCAGCCCCAGGCAGACTGGAGAGGTTCATTTTGTTTGTCCCGCTGAAAGGGCTCTGTTTCCTCTCCCAATCTCTGGTAACTGCAAACACGACAGGGACTGGAGCTCTTGGACACCGCAGCTGCGCTGTTCGGGATTGCACCGCTGCCTTGCTGACCCAGCGCTCCAGAGTCATCGTCCCTGCTGCATCATGGAGCCGCTTTAGCTGGGGAAAACTATTTTTTCAACACAGCTTGTTAATTTAGGGAGCTGAAGAACGTTAGGAAAAATCAGCTTAACTCGATTATAGCTGGGAAAGACATGGTTGGTTTTTTTGCTTTGTTTTTGTTGGTGATTTGTTCAGAAATGGAGGATTTGGGGTACTACGGATCCCCCAGTTCATGGAATCCATGTCTGAGAGTGTTATTTGCTTCCTGTAGAACGGTTTGGTTCTCAATGGAGCACACGCTGGCAGCCCCTTTTCAGTAAGAAATGAAACAATATGAAGGAACGCTGTCAGGGCTGGGCCGCTAAACAAGACAGATGGCGAGTGTGACTGGCGGTGACAAGGTGTGAGCTGCCTTGTTTGCAGGTGAGCTCCTGCCATCCATCACGCTGTCCCCTAACAGCCGAGATGTCAGGGTGACCGCTCCAGGCCCGGCTGGCTGCCGAGGGAGGCTCGGCCAGGGCGCTGTCGGGACAGGTGACAGGTGTCACACAGCGCTCCTGACGTGAGACCCTGCGTGCTCCGCTGTGTGCGCTTCCCCAGCGCCAGCTGATCTGTGTGAGGCTTTCTTTGTTTTATCGGGGCCGGGGGATCACACAGCCCTCCTGATGAACGTGTCTGTTCCAGCTGTTGCAGGGCTCGACACGAGAAATCAGGCTAACTCCAAACACAGGTCATGGAGCAGGGCAGGCAAGAGGGCAAAGGCCCTGCCCTTGTTTATTCTTACATTTATATCCATATTTACAGTCAATCATGGATTGGACAATAAGGTGATCAACCCTCCAATCCATAGGTCCAAGACACAGTCCATCAATTTTCTCCGCCTTGGGAGAAGGAAGGCAAGCAATCTGCTGGATAGCCAAACAATGAATATTGTTTATGTACCCCAAGGGAAAAACAGAGCACAGTGTGAAACCAAGACGACATTCCAGCTCCTTGCACTTCCCTAGTTACTGCTGACACGTTTTTATCTGTATTGTGGTGACTGAGTATGTAGAATGTTCTTGTAAAACTTTGGGTCAAAGAACTTCCTTTGTCTTCCTCTAATATCCTAGTAAAACATGACATTTCATCCAGGTAGGGATTTTTCCTATTTCCAAAGTACTTTTAAAAATAAAGGCTAAGTACATTGAGGAATAAGACATTTCATGGGAGCGGAAGTAATCTTTGATTTGAAATTATTGAAATAGTTTGACTTTTCAGTGTTGCTTTCACATTTTTTAAGGGTAGCATTTTTCCAGGATGAATGCACTCATATGAAATGCATCAGGCAATCTCAAAGTGCATTTCTGATCACAAAATAATTGGAACATTAGTTTCCCACTTTTGATGGCAAATCTGAGCCCTTTTAGATTTTTGAAATTATTACTTACAGAAACAGATCTGGCAGATCCTTGGAACACCTGTGTAAAGCCGTGGTAATAAATTGTGCTGTTACTTTGAGATGCCAATTTGCACAGCATCCGTCACTTCTCAGAACAGTTTTCTCTCTCCTGCCTCCTGGTCCTTCCTGGAGCCCATCCTGCCCTCCTGGCTGCAGCCCTCAGCAGTGTTTCACACCACAGCACCAGTCCTGGAGCTTGCAGCGAACCTGGCTCCAATTTAACCGCATTTCTGTCTCCTGGCTTTGCCCTTCTCCCTGCTGCCTCTGCTTCAATGGCATTTCCCTNCATTTCTGTCTCCTGGCTTTGCCCCTCTCCCTGCTGCATTTCCCCGTTTACTGCTCTGCAGTGTTTGCCATATCCCTTTTTTCAGGCTGCTGCATCAACGCCCTCTTCCCATGGCACGGAAATCCTGTGGGAATGGAGGGAAGGGGAGCAGCTATTACAAAATCGGTGTTTGTGCTGGTTGATCTCATCATGCCCATCACAAAGAATACCAATAGAAATAGCCTAGGGTAGACATTTAATTGCACACAATAATTGATCAGAAGTGTATTATAGCAGGCAGAATCTGATCTAAATCTATAACAGCATAAAATGATGAAACTAAACCCTGGGTGTTGGGCAGAAGTTTTGCCTTTAGGACATTGGAACTGCACAGCCTGAGCTATTGGGCACTGCTGGCCAAATTGATCAGGCCCCTGAACACTTGGTGCAGAGGGTGGATATCTGTAGGAGCTTCATTACTGAAGCACAGGATTAGTGATACATTAGAGCCATAAATGTATTTAATAGCACTGAGTACAGGATTTGTGTCCAGTGTTTTGACAGGTGACATCTTTGGAGCTGGTGTCCAAACGTGAGCATTATTTTGTTTGCATTAGTTGTTTTTTGAGTGGTCTCTGAGTACAACTTCTTACATTCTCATGTTCTCCCATAACAAAAGTGCAGCTCTTCTGTGTCGTAAGGAGGACAAGGCAGTGGGGCTGGTACCGTGCAAGCTGTGCCGAGCAGCTCAGCCCATGCGAGTGACCGTGTGTGGCTGCACTGAAACCAGAGAACTGAGCTCCCAAAACACGATGGAGCCCCTTCAGGGGCTCTCTGACTTCTGTGATTGTGCGTTTGGCTGACGTAAGCAGGAAGGGCATCTGCTCTGCAGTAATGGAGGGACACTTTATTTTCCTACTTTTTAAATTGTGCTCTACCCGTTCCTTCCTCAACGGTGCCTGGTGAGCTCTGGGGCAATGTGCTTTGTAAAGGCTTATCAACAAAAAGATATCTCTTTATAAATCTTTAGATCTAATGCCTAAAAGCTCTGAGGGGTTTGGGTTTAAGGATTGTCATCTTTTTGAGGAATTGCCCATTGCAAGTATTCATTACTCAAGCTAACAGAAACTGAAAATGGCTTTAAATCACCTGCTGGGTTTTTCCTTGCTTGTTTGCGTTGCTTGTTATTTTATTTCAGGGACAGGATTTCTTGCATCTAGGTCTTGAACTTTGAGTTCATCTACAAAGGCTTTTTTCCCTCTGCAGCTAGAAATGCTAATTGACTTTGATTTATCAAATATAAATAAGTTAATTCTATGTTGAGATACCCTTTCTAAATCATGTCTGTGCTCTAGATTTAGCAGAGACAGTAATTGCTTTGCCAATCTGTAGGTTGGAGCAATCTGTAAAACCTGAAAGGAGAATGTCAGTCATCACCAGCTGAAGCAATTGTTTGTGGACAAATTTGAACCCAGAAGGGGAAAGCCAATTTTGAATGTGTTCCCACTGTAGTTCAGAGAGGTGTTTAAATAACCCCTTCCGTGGAAGGGGGAAGGAGGGGAGCTGTGGGTGTGTGTGCTGCTGAGACAGAGAGGAGCTGCGAGCAAGGGAGTGAACATCAAAGCTGCTGCAAGGAGCAGCAGAAACTTGTAAGGAGCTCAGCAGAAGCAGCCGTTGTGTTGCCTCTTCCATTTTCCTGCCTGTCCAGCTCCAAGCTCCTTGTGCTGGTGCTGTCGCTGCTCCAGGAGCGCTCCCTGCAGTGACTGGGAGCTTCCTTCAGGACATGCAGGATCCTGTGCATGTTGGTGAGGCTCAGGAATTTACTGCAAGTTTTCCAATATCTATTAATAATAACAATGGAAATGTGGGAATTTCCTTTGTTGGATGGTTCTAGCTTCTTGACCCTGTTGTTAGAGGGAATATATTATATTTCAGTTAAAAATTCCCAAAGGGAGATACCTGTGGAGAAAAACTTTATGCATGGTCTTGAGATCTTTTAATAATTAGGTGGATAAACCAATTTGGAATGCCTGAAAAATCTCATTATTTAGCTGGAGATGTTTAGGCTTTCTTAATCATCTAGGGATGGTGATACTTTTTAGCTGTGAGGGAAGATAGAAAGTGCTTGGCTGTGCACTTTTTGGGAAAGAGACTTCAAATCTCGGTTTGGGAAGGGTTTAAAATAGTAAGCTTGTTCACCATGGGCTTGCAAATGGGTGAACTAGGACCTAACTGAATAAATAAGTTGGCTGCAGGGAAAGAATTGAAAGAGAAAAAGGAGGAGGGAAGAAAGAAGGGCATTCCCCAAGATAAATTAACATCTGTGAAATAAGACACTTCTAAATGTATGCTAATGGCCTAAATGTTTCCATATTCAATTAAGTAATAAGTCCCGAGCTGGCAATATCATCCCAAAACATTCATTTACCCAGAGAAGGCTCCGCTGGGATGGCAGAGGCACCATAATGAACTGATGTGGGCAGTAAGACATGATAATGCCTTCTTCAGAGGGAATTACCACTTTCATAATGCAATTTACAACAAGAATTTAGTTGTTAGAAGAGTTTTTTCCCCTCTTCATTATGACAGTGTAATTGTGGCTCCCATGGCTCAGAATAATTTTGAGAGGAGTGAGTTACCAAAGCTTTGGTACTGAGTGTTCTCAAGCACTTTGAATGCAGGACTGAGGGCAGTTCTCTGATAAATAATAATCAACTGGAGGTTCACGTAGGACTACTTGCAGCTGATCTCATCCTCCTTCCCTGGGTCCCACCTCTTTTCTTCTTGCTGTGTGTTATCATTTATCAGTTTGATTAAAAAGAATCAGCCCAGTTCAGCACTAACTATAACAAGCTCTGATGCAGTATTTACAGATGTTGACTGACGGATGTTGATGCAGCTGTAGAGAACAGGCAATGAGTGGAGGAGTACTGGCCAGTGAATCGAGTGAAATTTTCTGGCCACTTAGTCAGAGCAAGTGTCTCAATCCCTCTGGAGTCCTTTCCAAACTCCATGTCGGTGCGGTGAAGGATGCTCCAGTGGCTGCCCAAAGCCACCAGCAATTTATTAAGTCATTGTCTAGCTGACAGTCTTTCACTTTAGCCTTTGAACGAGTGCATTTGAGCATGGAAATGATCCTTGATGTTGTGTGCCCCCTCTGGCTGTGCTCAGGTTTTTGTCTGTGTTTTCAGACCAGCCAGGCACTATTGGAATGACTGCTCTGAATAGGCTCAATGTTTGTTTGTTTTTCTTCCCCCATTGTCTTAGGAAAAGCTTGTAAGGATGGCACTTGGCAGAGACTGCAGTGGCCTTGTCAGACAGAAACTTCCCGGGTGTAATGTGCTTTTTTTCATTTCTCTGAGAGGCACCAAGAGATTGACTGTACGTCTGTTTCTTAAGGCAGTATTGGCAAAATCTTTTTCAATTATGGCGAACTTCTCATCTTCACAGTGTGGCAGCTCTGGCTTTTTCTAGAAGCTGAGCTGGATTTGCTGGAGCCTGGAAAGATGGCTCAGTTAAAACAAAAGCTCAGCTCTGGTGAGGCGTTTTGTTCAACCTGAAATCAACAGCTCACATGGAATGCAAGTCCTTGTGTGCGTCACTGGCACCGTCTCAGTCCGGGGTGACTGACATCTCCCTGAAGAGGGAGGATTCCCCAAGTCATTCACAGCACAGCTTGTTGCTGACGGGGTCTTGGGTTCCAGAGGTGGCTGCAACACCACGTGAAAGTCAGGGACCAGTAACTCTGAATCCACGGCAGGGATGTGTCCCGATGGATCTGGATGTCACTGGAAAAAAAAACCCCAAAACAAAACAAATGGCACGTACGGAGTGTAGAATTCATTCACAGAGGGGCTGACAAGAAACTTTAGTAGCCAAAGATGGTGTTCTTTGGAGGAGTCTATGAATGTGCTGCTAAATGTGCCGGGAAGCTTTGGAAAAACTAGAAATGATGAGGATGTGGGTATCTGATCACTTGTATTGCTTAAAGCTGAGTAAATGCTCAGGCAGAAAAAAAATAGATAAAAAGGACTTTTGCACTTACAAGATGGATTTTATCTTTAGGTTTCATAGTCTTTTACAAAACATCTCTGACTGCATTTTGCAGGCAAGTGAGATGAAGCAAGAAGGAAATGTGAGGCTAAATTGCGCAGTGTGGAGCCTGCAGAGAGTTGATCATTTCCCTTCAGTGGTACTAGGATGCCTCCCAGCCTCCTGTTTGCAATATTAAACACACCGGCAGGTTTTGAAGATAGGTCAGACAATACAGGAGAGCAGCGAGGAATTTTTTTTCTCCTTTTGTGATTTAATGGACTCTCTTGCTCTATTTGCCCTCTAAGGGAGCCAATAGATTTAATATCCAATTTCTCTCATCTGCTATCAGAATGCAAATGTGATGCCAGATGAATATACTTTCAAGAATACTTAGCGTAATGGGCATGTAAAGCCTGGTAATTATCAGTGGTTTGTCTCCTCTTGCATAATTGTTTTCAGTAATAGGTATGTACCACACACTGAGACATCTTGGTGTGGGCCAGGGACAGATTCCACTGGAGCTTCTCTTGCTCTTTCGGGGGAAACAAACAAAAAAATGCAACATATTCATTGCATTTATTCCATTTTCAGTACCCTGTAAATAGCAATTGGAATGCCAGCTTAATAACCAAAATTTAACATTTAAGCCAGCTTTGATCCAACATGTGTACAACACTGACAGACTTGCCACATGATATGGCACAGGCAGGAATTCTGACAGAGCAGCCAGTGCTTTGTGGCTGATACAGAAAGGATTCAGCCAGCAGCTTCTGACCCTCACAAGCACCAGCCTGTATGGAAAAGAAGCAGTGTGTAAAACAAGAAAAATAACTCGGGTTCATTAGTCTCAAATTTGAAAACCGCAATAAAAGAAAGAAAAGATGATGGAACAGCAAGAGACAAAGGAGGAGTTGAGCCATCATCTTGCTCCCCGGCTGCACCACGTTAAAGCCATTAGGAAGAATAAACTAGAGTGGCCTGAACTGGGACTGGGAATAAATGCAGCAGTGTATTTCATACCATGTTTTCATTAAGACTGCCACTATGGTGCCACCATTTTTCGAGATTTTGTTTCTCTTCTGTGGGCTGAAATATATCAGCAGAGCTCAGATGTGGACTGACAGGCTGCTGTTATCAATTGTATGGATTCTTCCAAAGTGAGTGCAAATAATGGCTGCTTTGTGCTCGGGCTGGGGTGCCGAGAGCGAGGATGGCGTGGAGAACGTGGGGCCGGGAGGTGCCGAGCAACTGAAGGTTCTCCCAGAACAGCCCCGTGCGTGGGCTGTAGAGTGGGTTTGGGACCAGACATGAGTGGGGCTTACCCTGGGCTGAGCCGGGTCACCACACGGTCCCAGTGCGGCCACCGGGTCCAACCTTCCTGCTTGAGCATGTGCCAGAGCACAGGGTTGAGTCTGGGTGGGCAGGGTTGAGTCTGGGTGGGCGGGGTTGAGTCTGGGGGGGCGGGGGTGAGG
>VZTX01006427.1:175-14798 GCA_013400915.1 Pardalotus punctatus | reverse complement strand
GATGGGCAGGATTGCAGGCCCAGCGTCCCAGTGACAGGTGAGGTGGTGCTGAAAAAGCAAAGCTGCTGCTCTCAAGTCAGGTTTCCTCCCCTTGAAGCTGCAGCAGTGAGGGGTTTATGAAAAGAGAGGCCGTATTTTGGTTTTGTAGGCATTTCTGGGGGCTGCAGTGTTCTACCTGGGGCTGAGTGACAGTCTGAGAGGTGTGAAATTTCTCCCTGGCTTTGAAAATACAAAAGAAGTCTCAGGCGTCACTTGAATTTGAACCTTGGCAATGAAGGGGGGTCCTGTGGGGGTCCCGTGGAGCGTTCCATGGGAGGGGCAGGCGTGTCAGGCCCTGAAGGGCTCCGGCAGCCTCTCTGTGTTACAACCGCTGCAGAGGAGGGCTGGGGAGCTGGCCGGGGCTTCTGTCAGCCTTACTTTGAATGCAAGAGGGATTCATTTTGTCTAAAAGGAGCTAGAAAGTCTAATTGAGCCCATAAAAGTAACTCCCCCATCACTCTCTTAAAAGTTAGGTGCAGTAATCATGGATTTTTCAACTGAGCAATGTAAAGTTGAAAATGAGCTGCAAAATGTGTTTAAAAAGCTCTATTTTCTACGTGATTAGCTCTCACTGAATCTGTAGCAGCATATGATCAGTAAGAAGCCCAACTCTATTAGAATACTCTCTTATTTATGACTGACCAATATAGACTCAGCTGTCATCACTTCACTCTTACAATCTGTTTTCTAAATAAAATCACAACTTAACCATATGCCTGACAGAATTATGTAGCAGCTTTAGTGTGTTTATTTTTCACTCTGCTGTATACTGAGTCCTCACTCAGTTTGGAAGTCTGTTCTTTATTGCTGTTGTAAACTCAGCTGGGCCATTCATACCCTGTGGGTATTCAGAGAACAAGCATTTACAGTCAGATTTGTCCAGTGATGCTGCAGGGGAGGCAGCACTCAAAATCCACGAGAGATGCATTGCCCTTCCTTCATAGCAATTATAGTTTAAAGGTTTGAGATTTAGAGAAAATTGTTTGATGTACCCATCTCCTTTTCCCCCTCTTATTGGCAATCAATATTTCTGACAGGATGGAACCAGAAGCACGTTGTTGTTCAGATGTTGGGCTTCCCTTTGGCTTAGCCAGCATAAAAGCAGAGGTTGGGTACCCTGCTCCTGTGAGACACTCATTGTGTGGAGAATAAATTAACAGCTGATTGGGGCAAT
Organism: Pardalotus punctatus; assembly: GCA_013400915.1. Lineage (NCBI taxonomy): Eukaryota > Metazoa > Chordata > Aves > Passeriformes > Pardalotidae > Pardalotus > Pardalotus punctatus. Next base: position 13,585 of record VZTX01006427.1, on the reverse strand, counting down.
TAAAACCTGGCCTGCTGCTGTACAGAACTCAGCAAGCCACCACTTGATCCTTGTGGTTCCTAGGAACGGTTGGCTTGACGTCAAAAAATAGCCATGGAGAGAGAATATATATTTCAATTCCGATAAATATGACATCAGTACGTGTCAGAATTTCTCTGTATTCCTTTGGAGCTGAAAGCTGAAGCTATTAAGCCGAAAGAACTGATTGCCTCAAATCCTCCCATCGACTGAGGAAGAGGAAAACGGCGCTGCACCGGTGGGAAACGACAGCTGGTTCAGTTCAGTTCAGTGCAGTCACCTGCGCTCGCTTTGCGCGTGGGAGCGTGGGGAGAGCAGCGGAACCCAGACGGGATCTCTGCGGTGGTATCTGGGTGCATTTTGTTGGGATTATAGCGGTGGGATTTTTATTTCAGGTTAATGGGTAACGATTTCAGAGTGTTTTCCAGCAGCCCAGATGCAGTTGGCTGCTCCTGGTGCTCCTGCAGTTGTGTTTTGGAGAAGGGGCATCTCGGGGTGGAGACGGCAGAGCCGGTGGTGGGATTTGCGTGGGGACTCGCTGGTTTTGGAGGTGTTCAGGGAAGGGCTGAAAGAGCCGAGAGCCTGATGGCTCTGCTGGGCAGAAACAGCATTTGCAGGAGGTGAGGAACTGGATACCATTTTCTTTTCAATATGTCAGCTCATCTTTTTAAAATGAGAAATATTCTCAAATATTTCAAAAATCCTTTAGAAAAATGTATGAATGTGTACCTGGCTATTTGACAGAGACAACTTGGAAAATGTTGTCAATAATAGCACTCTTCTTTGGAATTATAGTCTGCAATATAAACCTCGACAACAAATCAGACTGAGTGGGGGCTGAGTGGATCAAATGCATCACAGTAACACAAATGAACACCATACCAGAGATCCTTGGAGCCCAAAAACCTTCTACTTATGTGTCAGAATTAAATTAGCCATATAGGAGCTGTTTGTGTTCTGATATTAATGCATGATCTCCTTGAAGCACAACCCAAATCTAGAGTTTTTCTACTTAGTGATAGGGAATTTAAAAATAGGTTTATAAAGGGAAAGATTAATTTGGTGAAATGACAATAATTTTAGAATAATAAAATGCTTTTCCATAACAGATATAGCGCCATCTCCTCTCCGTTCTTTGCGTACTCTGAGTGTGCCCTTCTTTTTATCTCATGTAAATTATGTACTACCTTGCGGTGCCAAAAGTTGTACTTATCTCTACTAAGCACTAATTAGTAACTACACGGCGAAGTCTTATTTTTAATGATCTGGTAACAATGCGGGAAGGATTGGACAATAGTATTAGAACAGGTCCTTTTCTCTGCTGTGCCAGCTGGAGACAGCCCAGGGAATGTTTCCAGCGAACACAAAGGCCTGGAGAACGTTCTGTGGCTCAGAAGATACGGATGTGCTGGGGGACAGGGGGCTGCACCAGTGCCACGGAGAGATCTGTGTGCACCAGGTGAGCTCAGGTAAAGCACATCACAGCACAAAGTTTTTATCTGGTGGAGCCCGTTGTGGGAAGCTTTAGCCCCCTAAGACAGCGAATCGATGTGGTGCCTCTCAGGGTTTAAAAAATGAAGGGTGTCTCCTGTTTCCATGAGAAATTTATAAGATCAATTCTACACATCTGGTTTTGAGAAGATTTATGAAATTGTTCAGAAGTTTTATGAAAATGAAGTACGTTCTGGAAGTAATATGGCTTATTTCGAGATATATTATGGATGCTGAAAATGTTCCCAACCTTGCATAAATCATTTCGCATATTTTTAACTACCTGTCTAGGAATCCTGAACTGAGAAATAGACATAATAAATAATTTATTGTGCAGACCAGGAGCAAATATGTATATTACACCCTTTGATTTCCAAACACATCTTGCTGAGCAAAGCCACGGGGTTTAATACAGCTTTGCAATATTCCCCAGTGTCTCCAAATAAACTGTGCAATGAACCTAGCCTGAGTGCCCAGGGAAATCCAGGGGCAGTTTCTAGCAATAGCAGTGGCAGCTCTGCAATCCAGGGCTCTCAAGTAAAAGCCTTTTTCTGTTTCCCAGTCCTGGAGCTGATTTTGGGAGGTGCTGCTTTCCCATCACCAGCTCACCGGTGTTGGAAGAAGCTCCCACTTGTGTCAACGGCAACAGCCAAATTTTCTGATAGGAATGCTAAGTAAGCCAGAAAGAAATTACTGGACTGAGAAGTTCCTTGATAATTTTTTTCTTTCTGTAACTATTCCTTTCAAAGAAGCATTAGAGAAGTGCCCTTTCCCTCAGAGCCTTGCTGGCCCTCTGCTTTATGTCACTGTAACTGTCACTTCCCTGGTGTGGCACGGGATGTGGGAAAGTGATCCCAGCTTCTCTCTTTCTCTCCCAAAAGTGAGTGACGGCATTGTTACAGGAACATGGCAGATTGAGGGTAGCAGAGCTCATTTCCTCTCCTCCTCCTGGTCCAGTTGAGGGGAAATTCTCTGCTCTGGTGCCACGGAACAGACGGCAGTGCCAGGAGAGCAGGGTGTGTGCAGGGATTGCCGGGCTGATGAGCTGACTGTAACAGGGCTTGGTGCAGCTTCACTCCTGACCTTTGGAAGTACGAGATCCCGGCGGGACCTTCAGCGTCTGTGCTTTCAAAGCGACTTCACAGAACATGAAACTCGTAAGAACGTTTAAAGTGTCTTGCTTGAATTAATTCTGAGCTGACTTATACCCAATTTCATTCAAATCAGACAGTGCAGATGAGAGCTGACAATTTGCATAGACAGTAATTTGGAGAGGGCGTGCAGAAGAGCTTTTTAAAATCCACATGGAGTTCATGTCCTCAGTCTCAGAGCATGGGTAAAACCAAGGAAATTCTGAATTCTTAGTTGTTTTTTTTTCCTCTGACTTTCTTGTTTGCTCAAGTCCCATTATTTAGAACCAAAATATCCTATTATATCGTGGGATAAATAGGCACACTTTGCATCTGTGTTGGGAAATGAATGAACATTTGAAAATGTGACTCTCCCATATTGTTGTATTACCATCAGTTAGAGTGTGTGTTGCAAATAACATTTTGAAGACCAGGTTTCCTTTTAATTTTGAAAGAGACATATGAATTATTGAAATAATGAGCTAAGGTCTTATTTTTAATTGCATACTGTTTCTTTAAATGATGCTTTGCTATAAATTTCTGTTTTGTCTAATGTTGCATTTAGCCATGTTCATTTTCCAGCAGGTAGTAGCCTTTTCCTGCATCACCACTATCGGTAGCATTTCACTTCAATTTTAATTAATTCCTCATTCAGCACAGAGCACATCTCAAGGCAGTGCTATGGCACTGATCAGTCAGTGCATAACCAAATATGATAATGCCTGTGATAGGGAGTATCACACCGAGTGACCCAGTTTCCACATTTCGCTCTAACTTTGCTCTGCTTCAAGGACAAACTTAATGAACATTTGACATCAGGCAGTTCATTCCAACGGTATCTACCAGAGCTCCTGCCTAGCTGCTAGCACAGGTAGGATTTCCTAACAGCCCTGGCTGGGTTTTGATTCTCCAGTGCTGTCCATGGCTTCTCTTCCCTTCAGAGCGGTTTTCTCGGCCAGGTGGAATGGAAGTTAATTAGTGTAGTCCCTGTGCTGGTGCAGAACATACATATGTATGCTGATAGCTCTGTCAGAAACTCAGCTTCCTGGAGGGAAGGTCTTCAAACTGGCCTTCAGGAGAGCCTGTCAGATTTATTTCTTTTTATTTTTCTTTTTCACTGTGTACCATTTTAGTAAATCTCCTCTAGCAGTCACTCTCAGACTACCAGGCAGATATTTTTGGAAAAGGAGAAATTCCTTTATTTAGCAGAAAACCTTGGGGCCGGTTTAGTGCCCCTTGTGCCTCCAGCTGTGCGGCTGTTGGGGATGGCCCGTGATGGCTCTGTCTGTGCTGTGTGCCAGCTCCTGCACAGGTGACCCCGTGCCCACGGCAGCTGCTGCTGCCGCCTGCTCCAACCTCTGCCCGGCACCAGCAGCTCCCAGAGCAGAGGGCAGGAGCCAGGAAACAGCCTCTCCACAGGGAGCTGCTGCCAGGCTCCCCGTGGGCTGGACCAGAGCAGGGTGAGGATTTAGTGACTGTGGAGTAAAGCTCTCTTTTCCCAAACTAGCCCTCTAACAGCAAGTGGCTTCCAAGGATGTTTTCAATATTAGCAAATAGGGATTCCTAAAACACGTTAGGAGGTTTTTGTCACCGAGATATGGCTGAATTACAAGCTTTGCCATGGATTTTATACAATCCTAATGGACTGTAATCCTTGTAATATGACAGGTTTGTGACTGAGATTACTAAAATATTTATCCCTGGAATCTTTCCTTTTTAATATGTTTGTTTTCTATCTCTTAAGTGAAAGCAATACATTGACAGAAAACTAGAACTATTTCATCAGTCTCTTATCAGTAGGCAGCACTAAAGCCAACAAGAAAGGTTGGGGTTTTTGAATAACATTTATTGCACTCTTTTTTTCCATATTTCCTGACAAAGAGAGTGCCAAGAGAACCTTTGTAGCCACATAGAGAAGACTGACGCTTGCCGTTTTCTATTTCTATCAGCCTGTGCTTGAACGTCCCCAGCCCCACAGTGACCTTCTGCAACTCTTCATCATCACCTTGGGGTCCCCAGTGCTGGGGCTCTTTCTGCACAGCCCACCCACCCCAGCCCGCTGCTGGAGAGCTGTAAATACCGCAGTGAGTTGTCGCTGCCTCCCCCAGCCCTGCGGCACCGTGCGTTGTTTTTGTGGCTGGTCCGCGCTCTTAGCTGGGAGCACGGGTGTCATGTCATCACCAGTTTGTCCCAGTGGGGCCGTGCTGACAGGGCCCTTGTTTAATTAGTGTCTCTCTAAAGTGCCTCGAGTTGGAGGCAGTTGTTCAAAGGCCTGTGTGACGCACGCAGAGCTACCTTTGTTGTGGGCTTGAAACGGGGCTTCAAAGAGAGCGTCCGTGTAAAGAATCAGCGTGCAAAACGCCTCACAAAGTGCTCATTTCAGTGCGGCTGACTGAACTGTGGGCTGAATTCTTCATTGCCATGTTTGTTGATTCATCCCTTACCTCTGCAATTTGGGAATAGAACAGTGATTTTCAGAGTGATAGCACTGTGCACGCATTTTGTGCAGGAGATGTTCCAGCTACAGCTGGGAGAATGTTCTTTATGAAGCACATGTCTGCCTTTTCCCTGTCTTAAACTCATTAAAAGCCCCAAACCCACTGAAACAATCTAAAAGGTGAGTGCTGTTGGTAGCTATGTCAGCGTGGTGTTAGCTTCTGTGTGTTGTATTAGAAAGCTCAGCTAGGTTTTGTGGGTTTTTCAGTACTGTGAGTTTTAAGCCAGTTATCAAAATACCAACATGGATTGAACTCTGCCAGCCTGCGTTGCCTGTGATGTGGCACTGGGTCTCAGAGGTGGGTTGGGGCTGATGAGAACAGAACAGGCTGAATGTCTCAAAGCTGTTGCTGTGAAGACAAATCTCCAGCCAAAGACCAGGGCTCACAAAGGGGGATGCAGGGCTTCACAGAGACCTCTGCTACCACTGACATCTAATTTGGAAAAGCAGGGTTTTTAATGGGTGACACTCAGTCACATCCAGGAGATTTTTCTCTCTGCAGTGTCACTTGGAATGCCACCATGAGAGTTCATTCTGCAGCCTGGGCATGCCCCCACAGTGAGCCTGCTGTTTGTGTGCTCCAGCTCACGGCACAGAGCCGTTGGGAAGCGCCCCCATGGCATTCCTTCCCAATTAAGCCAACCAGAAGATGTGGTCACCAAGTGCACTCCATCAGCTGAAGGAGCAGGGCCAGGGCACAGGCAGGAGGGCCCTGCTGTGCGTGGCTGCAGCAGTGGCTGCTCTGAAGGCGATTCTGGCCTTGGTCTGTCAGACCCCTGCAGCCCCCGCGAGCTGGCTGGAGCTGGTGCGTGCACGCGTGGCAGGAGCGCCGGAGCCGCTCGATCAGAGGCAGCTCGGAGCAGTCAGCTGCTGGCATTTGACTGGCTCTGAGCGATGCCCTAATCCCTGGCACACTTTGAATTCCTCCTTCCCAAACCATCCGGGTTTCCCAAGCTGAAGGGCAGTGTTCTGCTGAGCTGTAAAATCCTTACCGTCCAACGGGAGCGTGGGAATTCCTCAAACCGTGGCTCACGTTCCTTGTGGTTTAAAGAATGAGGGAAAAGTCAATGTTTGATAAACTTCACGATTTAAGTTATTTTCCTGGGCTCCTTTTCTGCCGTTTTTCTCTCTCCATCACGGTTTCTTCAGCCTTGTTTCACTGCTCTCAGCACTTCATCATCCAGCCATTGTGTTGATGTTTCAGTTGCCTGCTAAAACAGCTTTTATTCTGTAGTGGATTTTGTCCTACCGGCTGGCAGCCAGAAATACAACCCCTTTCCTTTCAGAAACAGCTGTCTAGTGGTCACTCCTTCCTAGGGAGTTTTTAAAAGTAGCAAATGATTTGGAGTGTTAATGTTTTTGGTCGATTGCTACAGGGCTTTTACTGCACAAGTAAAAAATGTCAGCCCTTGCCACAAGTAACATTCCTGTATGTCTGCTCATGAAAACATTTTAAACCCTCTGTTTTCAAAAGAGCAAACTGGCAGCTGAAATCTTCATGCATTAAACCTGGTGTCCAAGGCTACAAGGTTTTAATACAAAAGAGAAGAAAAATGCATGTCCACTTCAATTCTTGCTCAGCCCATGTTTTAAGTTCCCATATTCTCTTCCATGATATTTAATTTTGACCACTGATGAAGGGCTGGGGGTTCTCACCCATTGGAAGCCCACAGTCGGGTCATTAGAGCAATGGTGTGCTGTGACAAGAAGTCTCTCACTCCTCGTCTTTCTTGCATTGCAATGCACAAATAGAATAAAGCAGCCCAAGGATATGCATGAAGTTTGAGGCTGAGAGGAGATTAATTATTATTTTTTCAGGATTTATATGTGGAGAGGATTACCAGCTGCCTTTGTGTTCCTGCAAAGTAGCTCTGTCTTGGAGAGCAATCAACAGGGAGGGTTTTGTGTTATTCCAAGTGATCTCTTCTGCTTGCCTGGATCAGCCAAGCCTTTTTCTGTGGCTTTCTATGGCTCTTCCAAGATTAAAATCATAACCATAACTGTGCTCTGACATACACTGGAGTTAACTGCTGCAGCTGGATACCGATAACACTGCGTGTACCCTACATTAAGGGCACAGAATAATTTTGAGCAGTGTCATTTTTGTATTAATTGAACTCCCTTCTGCATCAGTGGCTTCATTGAGCTATTAGGCTTTGCCTGCAGCAGAACTCCTTGCTGCTATTTAGCAAATGTTGCTTTGGTAACTACTCGTGCAGATGACAGAAAGGTGGTTAAATGTGTCAGTATGGAGGTGTAGGGTTCAGCCTGGATTTTATGTATGTAACAAAAACTCCTGTTTGAATTGCTTAGTGAATATCTATTTTATGCCAACAGCAACTCTTTGGAGCAATGCAGGCTTTTTTCTCCATTGAAGAGTCCGCACTCTTTATTTATACACCTACTTTCCATTTTCTTTCCTGTAGACCTGATTCTGTAAACCTTAAGGAATGTCATCAGGAATCTGTGGGATTGCTCCCAGGAGGGAGGAAGCGCCTTTGCAAAAAAGGCTTTGCAGGCTCGGGATTTTTGTAGCAAAGACTGCTATATGCTGGATTTCTGTCTGTCAGATGTCGTTCTTTGAACATCTGACATGCATGTCATTGACTGAAGGACGAACACGGCACACATGGATCCGTGGCTCTTTACAGTTTTTGGCCAAGCTAATGTAATGGTCCGGCTTGCTGTCAATGGCTCCTGTGTCACCTCCTAGAGGGAGCTGCACACAGGCAATGGATGAGAGAAACCCTGAGAAAGAGAACTAAGTATTCACAATTGCTGTGATGTCCAGAAAATGATTTTATCTGCAGCTGGGAGAAGTTGCTAGGGAACAGAGCTAACTCATTTTTGCTGATGGCTCTTCGTTAGTGCTGTCGAGCAATGTTCCTTCCGCTGCTCCCTGATGATGCTGCCGCCTCATTCTGCGTTAAGATGTGACTTGGAAATACCTCCAAACTGTCCTGCTGGTGGAGTTTGAAGTAAACTTTTTAGCAAAGAACATTTTTCAGGTCCCCTCCTGGCACCAGCCTGTTCACCAGGAGTGCTGGGAGTTTCCAGGTGTCACTGTGAAGGTCTGCAAGGGCAGGCTCAGTGTGGAGCCCTGGGGCTGCAGGGGTTGAGCCTGCCCTGGGAGAGGAGCATTTGTGTGGCTCATTCTGTCCAGGAGAGGATGGGACCATTTTTGGAGGTTCATGATGTTGTTTGTGCTTACTGAGAGGTTTTAGCCCCAGCCTTGAAGCATTTGCTCCGGGATGCACGCTCCTTGTGTGTGAGTGTCAGACTGCTGGGGGAGTTTGGGTGGTGGCTGCTTGGTGAGTCTAAATTCTTGTAGTTTTGATTGCTAGGAGCATCCTTCCGCTCAAGCTTTGTGAGAAGGTCATTGGCCAGGTGATGGCTCTGAAGGAGCATCAGCATCCCTCAAAAAATTGTCTGTTACTGTGTGACTTCAAAACAAGAGGCCCTGCACCAGCACTGCTTTGCAGATAAAGCCAAAGAATTGGTTTTACCAACCCCGTTACTTCTCGGTCTACACAGAGAATAGAAAGGTCTGTTCCTGTTCCTGCAGCTGTTTGCTTTGGAAGATTTGTGCTGCACAGTTCACCAGTGTGTTCTTTATTCTGTGCTCCATGTTCTCAGCCAGTTTAAGTGAATCAGAGGAATTCCCACTTGTTGCTGTCCCGCTCAGCATAAATGTATATATGTACATAAACACCCACAGAATGTCTCTGCAGCTCTTTCACAATGCTCTGCTGTTCTCTGCTCTTTCCTGCTCCATCTGCAGTAGATGCTGGATAATCCATCACTGCACTCACCAGGCTTCGCTGGGGCTGTCCAGCGCCAGCTTCACTCCCGTGCTGGGGGTGCTGTGGTGGCTGTTTCATAACGTTTTCCACCTGTGAAATGGGGCAGATGGCACTTTGTTTGCACTGCACAGAGTGCCCAGTACTGTGCTTTGTTTTTCCTGTCTTTTCTTAAATCTAGGTCTAATTTAAAAAAATTGCTGGTTGCACAAGCTGTGCTGTTAGCAGCTTTGCTGCTGTTTGGCCAGGAATGAAAGGGATGTGGAACATTGTTTGCTTTCTTACAAGCAATTTAGAAAGATTTCAGACCCTACATAATATTTTTTGCATTTATTTTGGAAACAGTAGTTTGAAGCAGTCCATGGGGCTCCCGACCGCTTTAAATCAGCAGGCAGCACTATTTATCTTCGCCTTTCATTTTTGTTAGCAAACACCTTCCTGCACAGCCTGGAATACAGAAATGGTTTGTTTTGCTCAGCCTGGTTGCTCGCTGGTGCCCAGTGGCCCATTCCTGCAGGGGAAGGTCACCTCCCTCCTTCTCCCTGCACCCTGAGCAGCCCGGAGGTGAGGGAGCAGGAGGGGGCACCAGCCAGGCTGGGGGTCACGAACAGCCTGGGTCTGACCTTTCTGCCTCCTTGGGAGCCCCGAGGTGGCTCCTGCTGGCCCCGGGGGCTCAGCCTGGATATCCTGGAGCTCTGCTGCCTGAGCTTGCTCTCCTTCAGGGTCCCACGGAGGATCTGGCCCTCTGATGGCTTCTTTGGTGAGGAAATAGAGGTCAGAGCTGCCAACTCTGTATTTGTTTTTGCTTTAAATCCATTTGTATGCATCCTTTCCTTTGGGCTCTCCAGAGGCTTGTGTGGTTTACATCTTGCAAAGCATGTTTTTAACAAGGACTTTCTTTTTGAAAGGCACAGGAATAAAATCTGAATGTGTTGTGTGTGCAGGTATGCTGACATACGCACCTGTGTGCGTGCACACGAACTTAAAGCACCACAGGCAATTCTGGCAGCCCATGAGATACGTATTACAGAAAAATCCATTTTATTTAATTCCTGGTATGCACAGTTCAACTTCTGAAGCCTAAATAGGTCTTGTGCCCTTTCACTAATTAAATTTTGTTATAAATCCACCTGGGCTATGTTTTTGTAATATCTCCATTTGAATGAGGGTGGCTTAGTGTCTGTGTGGAATGGTTTTTCCTCCTGAAATGTTAATTAGATGGAGAATATGTTATGCTTTGGAAAAGCTGCATAGCAAACCCATAGATAAACAGATTGATTTAATTTTAATCTGCTTTCATGGTGATGCATAATGATAACTGGTTTCTGTCTCACAGGGCTGAAAACCACAGACCTTAATAAGAGTTTGTGGGTATATCATCCAGCTTTAAATAGCTGATGTTGTGCTAGACCGCTCTCCATAAATTATTCTAACGCCATCAGTATCTCAGGGACTCCCGATTCTCTTCTGCTGTGGATTTTCAATCAGTGGAACTATTAGTGTAATCTGGAGAAACTTTGAGGCATCTTCTCTGAAAACAACTGACAACACTGGTTTGTATATCAAGAATTCAATGGGGAGAACAGAACACAAAAACCCATACAGAAGCAGCTCTGCACATTAAATCCCAGCATCCAAATCCTACCTTTTACAAGCCGTGGCAAAATTAATTATGGAATTAAACTCAGACATTCAGGTGGCTGGTCTGAAGTGTCTTACTACATGACCTATTTTTTGTGATCTGCGTTTCCTGTTGAACTGAGAAAGGCGCAGTTCAGTTCAGCTGGTTCTAAAACAGCTGCTTTAAACGGGCCCTTCTCAAATACCGTTTCTTCCATTGAAAGAGTTTCAACTATAAAGGCTTGCTCCTGATGGGGAAATAATTTTTGGGTTTAATGGTTTAAATTTCTTCAGGGGTTCATGATAACTACAGATCCACAAAGCCTTTGTGCACTTAGTTTTCATCCGCTCACAGCAAAGATGCCTTGACTCTTACAAAAATGGGCTGAGTTCTGCCTGTTTTCTCAATGACAGACACACTTTATTTTTGACTGATGTTCAAAGAGCCTCTTTCAGGCTCAAATGCTGTCCTATATTAGCTCCAGCCATAAAAAGCAATGAAACTGCAGAGGGAGGCAGAAGAAGAGTATGGCCTTAAAGTGGATACATTTAGCATCACCCTAATGTTGTACATAACATTTGAAATGGAAATGCTGGAAACAGAAATTCCAGCCAGTCCTTCTTGCACTGTGGAATAGTTAATTTGATGGAATCTACTGAGGGCTTCTCAAATGGGTATAGATTTTGGCCAAGAATGGTTTTTCAGGGAGACAGGAAAGACAAAGGACTGGCTGTGCTTTGAATTACTGTGGGTTTTGTTTGCACGAGGAATCTTGGCTTCATGCTTCACCTCTTTCTGTTCTTAAGTCTGGTGAGCTCTCTGACATTCTTCATTCCCATCCCAGCTTTTCTGGCATTCACAAGCCTGTCATTCCTATGTCGTCTTCAATTTTGGTACTCCAGAATTAAAAAAAAATTCTGTCCTGAAGAAAAGCCGGAAAATTGGTTGCTGTTTTCCATTGTTTTCTGATATTTTTGTGCATTTGAATATGATTCCTTGAGCACAGAGGCCTCTGGCAGGGGAGGAGGTTGCGTGCAGGCGCTGAAACATCGGGGTGTAAATGTCAGAGCGAAGTGTTCTGGTATCAAAACAGCCTCATTTAAGCAACGCAGGGCACCAGAATGCCCTGGGATCCTGCCGAGGATGACTGCACTGCGTGTGCCCAGCGTTACCAGCCATCCTCTGCACTGACTTGCCAGCAAGAGACAGCTCCCAGGGAATTCTCTGAACACATCTACAGCTTAGTCATGCCAGAATTGCTGTCTTGATTTGAGATCCCCCGGGAGCCTCTGGCCCCACGCTACCTGATTTTCAAGCATGACATTTAATTCTGGTCTCCAGCAAGAGCCTGAGGAGCTGTGTCAGCTCCTGCTTGGCGGCTGCTTCTGCCCTTCAGCCCCTTCCAAGCTCCGTGGTGCTTCAGGGAGTGCACACAAGATGTTTCCACCTCCAAGAGCAGCGATTTGCTGTTGGGTCAGGAGGTGATGGCACGGGAAAGAGCCTGTGTGAGGAACAACCCATGGCACAGAACTCAGCAAAAATGGGCTCTGGGCCGTGAGATGTGCTGGGATTCGCACGGTAGGACTGAACACCTGCAGGGTTTTGTGCAGGGAGTGTTTTGCTGCTGACTTAGATCAGTGCATTTGGCTTTCCAGTGAGAAAACTGACCTGATTTCTTTGTTTCATGCCATGAAAAGTTGTGGTCAGATCCATTTCTGCTCACATTTTGCTTGTCTTGGGTTTGAAATGGGCTGGTGGGGGAAAAGCCTCTCCCCATCCCTCCTGCTGTCTGAAGGAGGTGGAGATGGGCAAGGGAAGGCTCCCGTCCTGTGCTGCTCTGGGCTCTCTCTGTAGTTGCAGTGTTTTAGGATTTTCCTTTCTCTCTCATGGAGAATACAGATAAACTGTACTTTCTTAATCTCTGTGTTTTGTGTTAGAGCTGTACAAGCCATAACCAATAGGTCTTTGGGGGTGGATTGTCTTTGGCCAATAGACACTTGTTTATTACTGTGTATAAAAAGAACTTCTTGTAAATAAATCCATCTTCTTGGCCATCTTGAAGCCTGTCTGCCTGACCTCTCTACCTGCTTCCACAAATCCCACCAACAACAGAAAAGCAAACCATATCTCTCCATTGCTGGGTTCAGGTCAGGCTCTGGGCAGGAAAAAACACTAAAGATAGACAGAAATAGAAGCCCCTTCTAGTTATTTCTGAAATGCTTTGGGGAGAGACAGTGACAAGGCAAATTCGGAGGCCACTGGGCTGTGTGTTAGGTGCGAGGAGCTCTCAGAGCTGCAGCCTCTGCACACAATTCATCTGCCACCTTCCAGTCGCCACCGGTGACAAGATGACAACCAGCGGTAGCAGGGTGTTAACAGCCTCCCTTTTCTTTCTCTGCCTTTGATGTTGAAAGCAGCTCGCTTTCTCACGAGGACCATGAATGGCTCCCACAGATCTTTGCCCTGAGCACTTACAGTCATAAAAAACGAACTTCAATGTCACGGGTCTAAAGCATCTTTATTTAGAGCCGTTTAGGGGTTGGATTCCCGTTTATTCGCACTCTGCGGGGACGGGGGTGGCTGTGTGACATCTGTGTGGTCGGGCAGGACAGGGGGCAGCGGGATGTGGGGGGAGCGGTGTCTGCAGCCCCGCACATCCTTGGCTTTGGTGTCCCGCACGTCCTGGGGGCAAGGTGAGTGTGATCTGTTCCTGGGGTAAGGTGAGTGTGATCTGTCCCTGGGGTAAGGTGAGTGTGTTCTGTTCCTGGGGTAAGGTGAGTGTGATCTCTGCCTGGGGTCAGGCTGTGAGTGTGAACTTTCCCTGGGGCAAGGTGAGTGTGATCTGTCCCTGGG
>VZTX01006420.1:0-11521 GCA_013400915.1 Pardalotus punctatus | reverse complement strand
AGAGAGATTGTCTGAGCAGCCAGAGGTCAGGTTGGGAAAGTTAAAGAACTGATAGAATTAAATCTGGCCAGGGATGTCAAGGGTAACAAGAAAATATTTTATAGATACGTCAGTGATAAAAGGAAGACTAGGGAAAATGTGNTGGTGATAAAAGGAAGACTAGGGAAAATGTGTGCCCTTTCTAGAAGGATATGGAAGCCCTGGTTACCCGGGACATGGAGAAGACTGAGGTACTCAATTACTTTTTTGCCTCAGTTTTCACCAGCACACCACCTGAGTTGTAGAAGGTGAATGCAGGGATTGGGAGAATCAAGAATCACCCACTCTAGAAGACCAGGTTTGAGACCATTTAAGGAACCCGAGGGTGCACAAGTCCCTGCGACCTGATGAGATGGTCCTGAGGGACCTGGCAGAGGAAGCAGCTAAGCCAATATCCATAATATTTGAGAAGTTGTGGCAGTCCAGTGAAGTTCCCACTGACTGCAAAAGGGGAAATTTAACTCATGTTTTTAGAAAAGAAAATGAGGAAGACACAGAGAATTACAGGCCTGTCAGTCTCACCTATCCAGTGCCCAGCAATATCATGGAACAGATCCTCCTGATAACTATCCTAAGGCACATGGAAAATAAGGATGTAGTTTGTGACAGGCAACATGACTTCACTAAAGGCAAATAATGCCTGACAAATTTGGTGGCCTTCTATGATGGGGTTACGGTGTTGGTGGATGGGGGAAGAGTGACTGATGTCATCTACTTGGACTTGTGCAAAGCATTTGACACTGTCCCACATGACATCCTTGTCTCTAAACTGGAGAGACATGGATTTGACAGATGGACCACTCAGTGGATAAGGAATCAGCTGGATGGTTGTACTCAGAGTTGTGGTCAATGGCTCAGTGTCCAAGGGGACAGCAGTGACTAGTGGCATCCTCAGGGGTCAGTATTTGGACCAGCACTGTTTAACATCGTTGTTGGTGACATGGTCAGTGGGACTGAGTGTACCCTCAGCAAGTGTGTTGATGACACCAAGCTGTGTAGCGCAGTCAACACACTGGAGGGAAGGGAGGCCATCCAGAGGGACCTGGACAAACTTGAAAAGTGGGCCCCTGAGAACCTCATGAAGTTCAACAAGGCCAAGTGTGAGGTCCTGCACCTGAGTCAGGGCAATCCCAAGCATGAGTACAGGCTGGGTAGAAAATGAATTGACAGCAGCCCTAGGGAGAAAGCCTTGGTGGTGATGGTTGATGAGGTCAACATGACTTGGCTATGTGTGCTTGGTGCCCAGAAAGCCAACATTGTGCTGGGCTGCATCAAAAGAAGTGTGACAAGCAGGTTGAGGGAGGTGATTGTGCCCTTCTGCTCCACTCTTGTGAGATCCCACCTGCAGTACTGCATCCAGCTCTGGTGTCCCCAACATAAGGACATGGACCCGTTGGAGTGAGTCCAGAGGAGGCCATGAAGATGTTCTGAGGGCTGGAGCGCCTCTGCTGTGGTGATAGGCTGAGAGAGTTGGAGCTGTTCAACCTGGAGAAGTCTTCAGGGAGGCCTTAGAGACCCTTCCAGTGCCTAAAGGGGCTCTAAGAGAGCTGGAGAGGGACTTTTTAGAGAGGCATGGAGTGATGGGACAAGGAGCAACAGTTTTAAACTGAAAGAAGGTAGATTTAGATTGGACACAAGAAACTTTTCACTATAAGGGTGGTGAGGCACTGGTACAGGTTGCCCTGAGAAGTTGTGTTTTCCCCATCCCTGGAAGTGTTCAAGGTCAGGTTGGACGGGGCTTGGAGCAACCTGGTCTAGTGGAAGGTGTCCCTGCCCACAGCAGGGGGTTGGAACTAAATAATCTTTGAGATCTCTTCCAACCCAAACTACTCTGTGATTCTGTTCAGCAGAACTCTAGTAGCTTTTATTTACGTGTTGAAGCTTTTTGCCTTTAAATGGATATTTAGGCAGCCTTAAATCAGGATTAATCCAGTAATTAACTGGCTTGGTGATTTTATGTATCCTTTATATGGATTACTAGTTAAGCAGAGGACTGCTGTATTATAATTGATGATTATGTGCATGTTACTAGCATGTGTGTATTGCCTAAGAGGGCTTTAACCTTTATCACTACTGTTTTGGGGTTTTTTTCTTCTTTCTTGTGAGAAAAGGTTGCACGTTGCCTCTGATGGAAGATTTTCATAACACTGCAGGCCTGCAGATCTTAAAAAGAAGATAAATATTATATTTAGGTGGAGGGCTATTGTAGTACTTCATTATGTGGAATTTGATATTTTTGTGTAGGGTGTTGATACAGAGAAGTGTCTTGTTGATTCTTACAAACCTTTTTCCTGGAGAAGTCTAGAGCTCTGTGTCTGTAGGGGAACTTAACCTTTGCTTGTTTTGCTTTCTAAAAAGGAGTGGTCTGGAATATTATGTAGAAGTAGTTTTAAAAAAATATATTTCATAAACTCATTTATGTTTGAAAATACCTCTTAAGATAATGTCCATAAAATATTTTGGGAAAATATGCATTCTTCAAATTTTACACAAATGTGTAAGTCCATCAGATGGAGATGTCTATTTGGAATAAAAAAGAGTGTTTTGGGTTTTCTCATTTTCATTTGTTAATTATATTTTTGATAGCTTTATGATCTCTGACTCTTTATTGTCAAAATTTGACAACAACTTAAGAAAGACTGTCTAAGGAAAAATTAATGGGCTTCAGAAATTACTGAAAACTGCTCAGAAGTGTTTCCCCTGTGGCACCAGAGGCAAACTGACTTTTTCAGTATCAGAATCAGCTGTTCAACCTTATTATTTAGCTGAGAAACGACATTGTCCAAACTTCTACTTATGTCATGCACCAATTTTGGATTTTCAAAGCTGGTTTATTATGCCTTAGTCTTAAATTGTTCCAGTAACCTTTAAGCAATCTCGATGCTCATTTCTTTAAACCCTGATGATGCTACGTAAGTTGCAGCCTGTAAAGACAGCTGTAAACTGTGGCCAGAACTGCTACTTATTTTTCACAACTGTTTCATAACTTCTTGGAACAAAAATGTCAGAAGTAGAGGAACAATGAAAGTTCATCCTAATTCTAGGTAACTTGTTCCACCTAAACAGTTGACATTCACAGCTCTAGGTAATCTCTAACATAAACCCAATGCAACTCCATATTGTCTTGACACTGTAAAGGAGAAGGGATAGAAAAAAAAGAAAGACTGTATTTACTGGGATGGTAGACTAAAATCTACTGTGCATTCTTCAATAGGAAGCTGATGGTTAGGGGCATTCCAGAAAAGATTTTCTGACCATTGTACACCTGATTTCCTCCCCTCCCCCTTTACAACAATGGTATAAGTCACTGGAGTGCAGACATGGCCTGTCACTACACTGATCATAATTAGTATTGCTGTAGCAGTTATGCTTGCACACACCTCCTGCTGTGCAGCACATATACTTTCAAGAATTACACTGCTCTGTCTGGCAATGAATGTATAACCAGGTGAATTAAGAATTCAGTCACTCGGAATTTTAAAGATCAAAGATATTGTTAGGGGTTAGTCCTAGGAATGATGTCTGGATAGATCTTTCTGTAGAGGTTGATTTGCACCAAATTAAGCTAGCAACTCTTTAGGCATACAAGACTGTAGAGTATGTCAGTATTCAGATGATCAGTTTTCAGTTTTATGCCTATGGTAACAGACAAGGATACACCTGCAGTTTTTCTTTCCTAAGTAGGATGTTGCAGAATCCCCATGAGACTTAGGAAATAAAGCTTCTGTGGTGCATTGCTTCCTAAAATCTCACTCTTCTCACAAACGTGCAAAGCTTGCTTTAGCAAGGGAAAGACTGCTGCAGTGCAGTTGAAGGAGTGGGGTTGTGTGTGCTGTAACACAGAAATAGAACTTTGCATACAAAATTGATTTGTAGGTGGCTGTAGAGTAGTTATATGGCCACAAGGATTAGAGTTTGTAAAGAACTAGTTAAATATTAATTCATAACTTTTTTTTTATTTCAAAGGGTACTGCCCGCAGAAAGAAGAAGGTTGTCCATAGAACAGCTACAGCAGATGACAAGAAACTTCAGTTTTCTTTGAAGAAACTGGGTGTCAACAATATTTCTGGAATTGAAGAGGTAATTGCTTGAAAGGGAAAAATGCTTTTCTATATAGAAATATAAAATGTATAAAACTTAATTTCCTTGTAAGTAACATCTTAAACTTGACTAAATTATCTATAGGTGCTTTATTGAGCTTTAGGAACTTCAACTATTTTCCTGTTAAATTGAAAAATCATGCTAAACTGCTTGAAATACTGGTTTTGTTTTTGTTTTTTTCCCTTGCAGGTAAATATGTTTACCAACCAAGGAACAGTCATTCACTTCAATAACCCTAAAGTTCAGGCATCCCTGGCTGCTAACACTTTCACTATTACTGGCCATGCTGAGACAAAGCAGCTGACAGAAATGCTTCCTAGCATCTTAAATCAGCTTGGAGCTGACAGTTTGACTAGCCTGAGGAGATTGGCAGAAGCCCTACCCAAGCAATGTAAGTTAAAACTTAAATGCATTTCCTGCTGGCAGCTATGGGCCTTATTTGTATAGGTGCAGTGAAATTCAGTGCACTCTTACTGTCTGCAAGCATGTTGTAAAAATGCTTCTAAAGAAATGAGACACTTAAATCTTATCTATAGCTCAAATCCAACAATGAATATAACAGAATGAAGCAGAGGCACCTGTTTCTCAACATATCTTGCAGCTGGTCCAGGACTAGAAAGTTGTAGCCAGATTTGATTTCATGGTAGTTTACTGCTTGCTATGGCTACCATATTTTGACATACCTAGTTCATTAAAGCTAGATGGAGTTACTCTGAGAAAGTTAGGTTTTAAAAGAAAATATGTCTGTTTTGACACTTTTAATGGAAACATAAACAATAGGGAGAGTGACCTGAGGACAGACATCTTGCTACTGCTTTGTTCCCTCACAGGTGTGGTGAAGGTATTATTTCTTGCATGGGCTTTTAGATAGCTAAGAGGGAATTATACAGCATTTTTAAGGAAATATAATTTCTGTGTGCATAGAACAGTGTAGACAACAGGATTGGCACGATCATTAAGCTAGATACAGTAACTTTGTATTCTATCCTTAAATTAGTAAAAGAACCTGAATACTTTTTCTCCCTGAAACTATGTGAGAAAAGTAGAGGAGGGACTTAAATATGTGGTGTTTGGAAAAGGTGCTACTGCTACAGGGTAAGAATCGGGAGCAAAAGACAGGCTTGCTGATACTGGGACTATTTTTCATGTCCTGCATGTAGGGTCTTCCTACTTACTTTCTACTTCTCGTGGCAGTTATGAACTTGATTGTTATGGTTTTCCTTTCTGTGCTTTGCTGCCAGCAAAGATAGACTATTTCCATTCCTAAAGCTGATGATGCTTCTCTCAACTTTACACTGAAAAAAATTCTACTAGAAATAGTGTTCAGGAGGTGAGGTAAACTGCTTTCCCAATGAAGCTCAGGTCCCTCCTTCCTAGTGTCAGCTGTGTGGCTTCCTTGTGGTAGAAGTGGGGCTTGAAAGAAAGAAAACTTGAAGGATTTAAAATGAAACTGGTAAGATCTCTCTTCTTATAAAAAGGTGAGACAACTATTTATTTAAGGGAGGGGCTATTTATCAGGAAATGTATAATAGGACAAGGGGTAACAGTTTTAAAGTGACAGAGGGAAAGTTTAGATTAGATATTAGGAAGAAATTCTTTATTCAGATGGTGGTGAGGCACTGGCATGGGTTGCCCAGAGAAGCTGTGGTTGCCCCATCCCTGGAAGTGTTTAAGGTGAGGTTGGACAGGGCTTGGAGCAACCTGGTCTAATGGAAGGTGTCCCTGCTCATGTCAGGGGGATGGAACATGATGGTCTTTAAGGTCATTCCAACCTAAAGTATTCTGTGTTTCTATGATTCATGTTAATTCCTCCCTTGTAACAGATACCTCAAATCAATGTGCCTGCCACTCTTCTGCTACAATTGTTCTTTTTTTTTCACTTCATCACATTTTTATATGTGGAATAATACTGTTCCCAATAATAGCTTTGCTATAGTTATGACAAAGTTGTGCTTGTGTCTGGGGAAGGGTGGGGCTGTGTCTGACTTGACAAGCATGCTTGTCATGGTGGAAGTCATTGCTGTTGGGAAAGAGTGGAGAAACTTGTTCAAGTCATGCAACTCCTGTGGTTTGAATTAAGGCAGCAATCTGATATAAACATGACATGAATATCTCCCAGCTCTTTTATCTCTGAAGGCAGTTTCCCAAGGGATCCCACGCAACAGTGCTCTAAACAGCTGAAAGTTTGCCTCTCTGAGCTTTAGGGTCCTGACTACTGTTTTACCCATCCAGTACCCCTCAAAATTGAGAATTCTACCCAGGCATGATGGCTGCAGCCCAGGCTGCCTCCAATCTTGACCTCTCCAATAAGTTAGAGAGACTTTAGAATCATAGAATCATCAAGGTTGGAAGAGACCTTTTAAGATCATCAAGCCCAACTGTCAACCCAGTACTACCACTGTAACCCCTAAACCATATCACCCAGCACCAGATCCAGATGCCTCTTAAACACCTCCAGGGATGGTGACTCCACCACCTTCCTGGGCAACCTATTCCAATGCCTGACCACCCTAACAGTGAGATTTTTTTTCTAATATCTAATCTGAATCTCATGTCTCAGGTTAAGGCCATAAGTTCTTCCACATTAGTGAGCAACAGGTCCAGCAGTGCCTCTCCTCTGGTTGGGCTCTCCATCACCTGTACTAGGAAGTTGTCCTCAAAGCACTTCTATTGGGTCTGGCTGACACAGAGTTAACTTTCCCCATAGCAGCCCTCATAGTGCTGTGCTGTGTATTGGTAGTTAGAAAGGTGTTGATAACATACCAGTGCTTTGGCATCGAGGCTGTCTCTCCAGCAATACCCCCCTTCACCCCCCAAGGACAGTAGGCTGGTGGTGGGCAAATATCTTTGGAAGGGAGATAGCCAGGACAGCTGATCCCAACTGGCCAAAGGGATATTAACATCTTCTCAGCAATAAAAGTTAAGAAAAAGGAGGAAGGGGGGGGGGCATTCATTATTAAGGTATTTGTCTCCTGGAGCAACTGCTACACATACTGAAGCCCTTGTCCCAGGAAGTGGTCAGACATTGCATATTGATGGGAAGTAGAGAATAAATCTTTTGTCTTCCTTTGCTTCCTCATGCAGCCTTTGCTTTTGCTTTATTAATCTACCTTTATCTTGACCCATGAGTTTAGCTCCATCTTATTTTCTCCCCTCAGATCCTGCTGAAGAGGAGAGTGATAGAGCAGCTTGGTGGGCACTTGGTATCTGGCCACAGTCAACTCACTACAGCACTCCCCTAGTTTCCTGGACTGCTTGCAATTTACTGTGCCATTTTTCTAGCAGATATCTGGGTGGTTAAAGTCCCCTATCAGGATCAGGGCATGTGAGCATGATACTTCCTGCAGCTGAACCACAAAGTTTCCTTTCTTGACTTGGTTTCTAATTTTCACCCATAAGCTTTTGACCTGCATATTGCTGTTCTTCAAAGATCGCTTCATGCAATCAATCCTGGTTTTGGCATAGACCGCAACTCCCCCACCTCTCCTTCCTTGTCTGTCCCTTCTGAATAGTTCATAGCCATCAATCATAGCACTCTAATAATGCAATTCATCCCACCAAATTTCTGTGATAGCAATCAGGTCGTGGTTTTCCATCTGGGCAGCTGTTTTCAGCTCCTCCTGTTTGTTTCCCATGCTGCATACACAGGTATAGAGGCACTTCAGCTGGGCTATCAGCTACATCCCCTTTTTAGAGTTCACCCTAATTCCCTTGAGGCAATGCACAGGTGTTTTCTGTTTCTTCCCCATGCCTTGGCAGCCCCTGGCTCTTCTCAAGTGCTTAGAAAACCACGTCCTTCCCCGATAAATCTAGTTTAAAGCCCTGTTTATAAGTCCATCTGGCTTATTACCCAGGACACTCTTGCCCTGCTTGGTCACTTGAGCCCTATGAAAATTCATTTATTCCCCTTCTGGCTGCCTTACACCACTTAATGTTAGGCATCAGGAGATGGTGCAGTTCTTTGTGCTTTAAGGAAGTTTCTGAATAGTGTGAAACCATTATAGCTAGCTCATGCAGTCAGGGTTTGCTATTAGCATGATTTGGGGGTGGCATTTGGATAAACAGTCCCCACGCACATCTGCAGCATTTCATGCTCCAGTAATTTCTACCCAAGAGTGATAGCCTTAAAGATGTTTTGTGTGTTTTTACTAAAAAACTAACTGTTGGTAGAAGCTGGAGTAGCATACAGGTCCGTGGATTCACTGAGTCTTCTTCCACCAGCATACAAAATTCAGACTTCCTTAGATGTGACCTTGTGTACATCTACACTGGTGTCTAGGCAGACCTTTGTCAGGAACTGTAGACTAGATGGATTATCATTCTGCTTTAGTGTGTCAGCCTGTTCACACTGTAGAATACACCCTCTACTCCTATTATATTTGCTCCTCATATAAAGCATTTAAATTTTTTGTACCTTGTAAATTGGGCATTGATTTGTTTCAAAACATGGAATGGCTTTTACCTTTTCTTTTTCAGTTATGTCCCATTTCTGTAGCTCTCTAGTCTCATTAAGAAATACAGTATATTTGATAAACTATGTTAGCAGGCTGTAAGTTGAATTCCAAGGGAGTCTTGAGGCTTCAAAATATATCTATTAATGCACAAAAATGCACCAGTATGTTTTCTAGGAGAATGCACATCTACTTGAAACCTTGTCATTTAATGTGAGCAAAAAAACATAACACTTTTAAACAAAAGCCTTTTTTGATACAGTGGCAATGTTATTATGCCTGTTAACAATAGGTATCATACCACACACGCAGAGTAGCTAGGCAAGCTGCTTTTGTGGTGCATTTTTGGAAGCAACTGTTCTTTGAGCCCTTTAGGTTATAATGCTTAAGATAAGCTAGGTGTATCTTAATGGCAACAAATGCAGTTGCAGGGATTTATAGGGTTTAGCCAGAGCTTTCCCATTTTTCAACCATGCTAAAAGCCTGGCTAAATGCTGCCACATTAGTCTTGCCTGTAGATTGGTGTGGTGGGTTGACTTTGGCTGGCTGCTAGGTGCCCACGAAGATATACTCTCAATCCCATCCATCAACAAGATGGGGAGAAGATACAATAGAAGACTTGTGGGTTAAGATAAGAACAGGGGGAGATCACTCACCAATTGCCATCATGGGCAAAACAGACTCGACTTGGGAAAATTAATTGAATGTACCAATCAAATTGGAGTAGGATAATGAGAAATAAGAACAAATCTTAAAACCCCTTCCCTTCTTCCCAAGCTTAACTTCACTCCCAACTCTTCGACCTTCTACCCCTGAGTGGCATTGGGGAATGGTGGTTGTGGTCAGTTCCTAATGCTGTGTCTCTACCACTCCTTTTTCCTCACTCTTCCCCTGCTCCAGTGTGGGTCCCTTCCACAGGGTACAGTCCTTCAGGAACAGGCTGCTCCAGCATGGTTCCCCCATGGGGTCACAGGTCCTGCCAGCAAACCTGCTCCAGCATGGGATTCTCTCTTTCCAGGTCCTGCCAGGAGCCTGCTCCAGCATGGGCTTTCCACAGGGTCACAGCCTCCTTTGGGCATTTACCTGCTTTGGTGTGGGGTCCTCCACAGGCTGCAGGTGGATCTCTGTTCCACCATGGACCTCCATGGGTCACTGACAGTGGTGACCTTGTCCTTAAGCCCTTTCAGAACAGTTTATGCATTCATCTATTTTTGTTCTCTAGAAATTGGGATATGGCAATTTCAGAAATCTAGTATAAACCCATCTCTTTGCTCATGCTTTTCTTGAAAACTGAGAAGGATTAATTAGGATTAAATGGAGGTCATGGACTAAGCCGTCTCATATTCTCAAGGTAGTACAGTTAAGAATATTAGTAAAAGTAGTGGCATGGGCACCCAGGGACTTGAGATATCTATTCTTAGCATTATACTGCTTCAGTTTCACAGATGCTCATTGGTCTACTACAGTGGACAGGGTTAAGTCTCACTAGCACTGGCAAATATAATGGGAATAGTTAAGAAATTACTGAGTCAGTAGAGATGTGGACCAGGACATGTGGTTATCTTAACCACTGAAGTATAAAATTGTGTATCCAGTTCCACATTCCTCTGGCTTTGCCAGGGAACAATATCTTTAATTGCCTCTAGTCATGTGTCTACTTGCAGTGATGCCTTAAAGACCCTATAAATGAAACAACACACTTTCGAGATTAATATTAATATAGGAGATAATATAAAAGCTGGTCTTTATTGGAGGCCTCCATGGGGCAGATATGGAAAAATATCTACACGAGCTCACCCCCCATGGAGCAAATACAGTTTTATAAGTTTAGCAAATTAGCATATTTGAGAAAAATCACCAATTAGGACCACAAGAGGTGAGGTAATTTTCCCCTGGTTTGACCCTCTCTGGAGGGCCCCCCCCCCCAGTACTAGCTGTACTTTGTTTATGAAAATGTGTCCCCAATAGCTGTTTTTCAACCTTGGTAGCCAGGGAGAACCAAGGTACGATAGGGGCCCCTGGAATGTGTTTGGTCTTTCTGCCTAGGAAAAGGGTATGGAAAACTACTGGGACTAGCTAATAATACAATAATAGGCTACAGAGCTACAAATATATGTGTAAAGAATACAGAGAATATATAAAAGGCAAAATATCAGCATGGCATCAGCAGCTTCACAATTACACCTTCGTTTTCTTGAAGGCCTAGGATCATAAGATCCTAAGATTTCCTTATGACTTGATAATGTTGTAAAATATGTATGTGTAATCAATAAACCAACCTGCTTTTAAGAGAAATTGGTAAAATTAGTCTCTGTGCTTTTAGCTGAAAATTATTACCATGCAAGGCACTCTATATATCTAGAACCAAGATGGTGACTAGTAAACTGGTTTAGCATGTATCTTCTCATTTTTCAGCTGGTCTGTTTGAGCATTATTAGTAACATAGAATTAGTTGTAGATTTTTATTCAGCAGGGGAACTGAATAGAGCATTGCAATTTAGCTCAGACTCTTTGATAATATTTTCAAAAAAACAAAGCAAAGCACCTTTGTAATCAAGATGCTTATGGTGAGCTTGACTGATGCTTTTGAACTACTTGCTCTTGCAGCTGTGGACGGAAAAGCACCACTTGCTACTGGTGGTGATGATGATGACGATGATGAAGTTCCAGGTAAGAACAAACATGCAGTGGAGGAAAAGGAAGTGAATTTTGCTGAGAGATAATATATGCAGTATAAGATTGGGCCAAGGACAGTAAGAGTATTGACTAGTCATTCCTTTCAGTACCTGAAGGGGGGCTGCAAGAGAGCTGGAGAGGGACTTTTTACAAGGGCATGGAGTGACAAGATAAGGGGGAATGGCTTTAAACTGAAAGAGGGTATATATGCATTAGATATTAATTAGATATTGTCCCTCAGTACTTGGCACTGG
>VZTX01006414.1:0-39735 GCA_013400915.1 Pardalotus punctatus | reverse complement strand
TGCGAGTAAACATAGACGGGATGCGGACGGTCACCCCTCCGATAAGAATGGGCTCGTCCAAATCCAGCCCCCTGCTCACACACCCCTCACGCCCCCCCCGCTCGCTCATGGGCGCGTCCGGCCCCCACCACTGCTGTAGTTCCCCCCCACCCCGGGCCGGGGCATGGGCTCGGCCGATCCCGCGGAGCTCCCGGGACGGGGGGAACGAGGGACCCCTGGAATCTCTGGGAAGGGGTGACACGGAGTCCCCGGGACCCCCGAAATGCCTCGGGGAAGGATGACACCGAGCCCCCCCGAGACAGGGTGACACCGAGCCCTCCGAGGAGGGGTGGCACACAGCGCCGAGGAGCAGGGGCACACGGAGACCCCCGAAATCCCCCAAAGTCCCGAGGGATGGTGTGTCCGGGATCCCATCCAGAACCTCAAGGGATGGCGTGTCCCCACAGAGTGATGTACCCTGGCTTCCCCAAAGTATTGCCCCGCCAGACACCCTGCAGCACACGGACATACCCTGGCTCCCCATGTCCCCCCAATACTACACCCCCCATGTCCCCCTTCCCCAGTTGCCATTTCCTGCTCCATTTGTCCCAAAACCACCACAGCCCCGTCTGGGCACCCTTTGGGATGAGCCACCAGCATCCCACATGGTCCTTTTCTTGTTGTCCTCCAAAAATAACCCCCCTTTCCAACCTGCACCCCTCCGTGCTGGCTGTGTCCTGGTACCAGCACAGCCATCCTCATGGACAGCTTTTATCCTCTTTACACCCGAATTTCAGGGTGTTTTGCCTCCTCCATCCTGCCCAGCCCTGAGAGTCCAGTGTTGCCACGGGGTCTGGCCTCTGACACCCCCTCTCCAGTGTTCCCAGTCTTTTCCTATTTCACTGATGTTGCACCATTGCCAGAAAACTGAGCCAGCACCCTCAGCTTCCAGGGAGCAGGAGCAGGCATTTTGGGGCCAGCACAGAAAACCTCTAAGGATTTATAATTAAAGGACTGAGGTCATCACATCGCGGGGAAGGATCTGGAGCCAGGATTTAATGAACCGTGAGGGGCACAAGGCTGGGAACCCGTTAATCACATATCCCTCATCTGAGGGGAACACATCCTGCTCTTCCTGCCTCACCATCAAACCCCAGGGGAAGGGAAAGCTGCCCCATGGCATGACAAGAGGTGGAGAAAGCATTAAGGAAACCTGAATTTGCTGTGGAGGCTCTCATTCCCCCCCAGAACGTTAATCCCCCCTCCATGCTAATCTGTAATGAGCTCCCTGCGTTGTGTCCATCCCCATTAATCACCCCAGCTCCTCATCCCTTGTGGAGAGCAGGATAAGACCCCTTGTCTGCATTTTATTTTAATTACACCCGTATTTGTCAAGAGCAGCATAAAGCCCTAAATGTTCCGCTTTGAGGTGTGATGGAGACACGGGGCTGCTCGGAGCAAACTCCTTTTCCCTTCCCAAAGGACCCAAATAACTCAGGGTCTCTCAGTCCCACCTCGTTTTTAACCTGGTGCAGGTGAGAACACATTCCAAAGCGTCCTTTCCTTTTTTCCCCAAAAACCAAATTGGACTTTGCTCGTTGCCACAGAGCAAAGACAAGATAAATAAATATGCTGGGCCGTGACCCAGGCACTCTGCAGCCACCAGGAAGCGTTTTAGCTGGCCTTGATAAAGTTCTGATGGTTCCATGTACAGACACATCCCCATGGCATGGGTTGAGCTGATGAGGTGCTGGCACCATCCCAATCCCAAGCTCTCCCTATTTTTTTGAGCCCCTGGACATGCTTTGAGCTTGCTAAGGCAGCATCAGCAGTGGGAGCTGAAGGTCTGGAAGGAAAAGTGGACACCACTGCTAAAAACCCTTGGCTTCCCTCTAGAAAGCTCCTAAAATACATCCCTGCTGTTTGTCTTGTCATTTGCAGAGCTCCTGCTGGTTGTCCCCATCCCAGTCCATGGACCAGCAGCCTCCAAAAGGTTTTCCCGAGCCCCCTCTACATCCAACATTCCTTTAAGGAAGGAGACATCCTGGCAGTGCATTCTTTCCCTACAGCAAACACCATCCTTAACATCTGGATGCTGTGCTGGCTCCTTCCATCTCCTCTCTTCCATCTCCTCTTCATCTCCATGTGCCTGCCCAGGGACTCCAAAGCCCCAGGAACACAGCAAGGCTATGGTGGGAGAAGAGAGGGAAAAGGGATCTTTCCAGGACAGGATTTAGGGACATTTTGCCCCCAAGACTCTTTCAGGCAACCAAGGAAGGCATTTCACACCCCTGGTGCTGTGACCTGCAGCTTTGTATTTCCCTTGGGATGCAAAATCAGGCCAACAACGTGGAAAACACCCAACAGAGAGGTCAGGCTTCCTGGAGAAGGAGTGATGTGGACGGGGAAAGGACACGACGTCCACTATTGTTCCTGCTCTCCGGCTTCCTGAGCTTCACTATCCCACTATTGTTCCACGTTTTGAGGGCTGCAAAAGCTGAATGAAATCCATAACAATTCCCAAAGAGAGGAAGAGGAGAGCAGAGTGGTTTGGGAAAGGGGGAAAGGTGTTGCTGATGTTCCTCGGTGGGTCCTCCTGACCTAGATCTTGTCCAAGGGTAAACACCGGATCTGGGTTAAGTCTGCCTGAGTGACCTGGCAGGGCTGTTCCTCGCTGTGTTTTCAGCTTGGGTACCTCATCATTGGCATCTGCCCATGGAAACAGCTGCCTTTGCACCCCTTTCCCTGGATACCTGCTTATTTTTAGCAAATCCCTGCTAGAGAAAACAATGTTGTACACACAGAGGCCAAAATTAGCTGTTCACCCTGAGATGTACACCTGGAGAGGTCCTTTATTCCCCCATCCGTGAGGAATGCCTAAACTTCTCACCCTGGGCTGATGGCTGCTCACAGAGGCTGGAGGATGAATTTTATTTTAAAAATTGATGGATACATCCCATGCTAGTGGCACCAGCACAACCCTTCCCCATGGAAAAAGCATTGGCCGCTGGGCACGTCGGCTGTGGGATGGCTTTGATGTCCTGGTGCACACCAAGGAGCCACCCATGAGCCGTCCTGCAGGACTTCCCAGGATGGTGGAACTCCAGGAAGACCTGTCTCCATCCGTGGTGTTCAACTGGGCAGTGGCAACCCCAGAAATAACCCCGGAGGTGGCAGCTCCCGCCCTGGCTCCAGTGGGAGCTGGAACCAGTGACAGCACAAGGGCTCCAAATAAAACCAAATAGAAAAAGCTCTGTGGCTCACAAATTCCACTGTCAGCATCCTAAGAGCCAAGGATCCATCCTTTAGGGCTTTCAATTTGCTTTTTCCTTATTCCTCTGTAGCATCAAGGAGCTATTTTCCTACTGTAACAGCACTTTTAAGGAAATAATTCTGATTTCTTGGAGAGAAAACACAGAATGCTGTGCTTGCGTGGTAAACAAACAAGGTAGTCCCTTGCTGTTCTTCATAAAAATTGATTTTCCTCCTTTTAATTCAGATTAATGGGACCCTGCTGGATTTATGAGATCCCATGGATGTTTCAGAGGAGCCCACCCTCCAGGCAGGGGATGTTCATTCCAAGAACAAACTTGCTGCTTTACAGAGCTCTTACTGAAAAATTTATGGATAGCACGAGAAAGGGCTAAAACAAGACTGCAAGAAAAGTTTCCCACTTTTACCCAGGGAGGGAAAATTAAGTAATAAATGATGATGGCGATAAAAAACCTCCTACTCCATTTAGCCAAGTTCTTCAGGCTAAAAGCTCTTCATTCTTCTCTAGTGCTATTTTGGGAGGAGAGATATGAAAATTTCCTCTGCCCTTAAATTATTGTTTTATTCTTACTGCAAAAAGCAGCCCCCAGGTCAAAGAAAACAAAAGGGTGAGTTACTTCAACAAGCTGAGATCTGCTTGTTTATACCACCCTGAATCTGGCACCACACACCCATCAAACACAGGGTGGAGATGCAGGAGGTGATGGAGACACAGCACACCAAGATCCTGCAAGCACAGGAAACATGTCAAAAAATAGCAGTGCTGACCCTGAGTTATCCAGACTTGTTTTGTTATAGCCACTGCTTTTTGTAAATTAAGAGTTTGGCTGAGGGAGGGATGGAGATGAGGGCGATCAGGAGCTGGAAAGGGATTTTTAGATGTTCTGTTTGCAAAGCTGACTCCATGCTTCCCTCCACCAAGGAGGGAATTTGGTGCTGGTGCTCGTTGTTGAAGTTGCCCTTGGCTTCTCCAACAGTGGATGCCAGAGGGGGCAATGCAGCACTGTCCCTGAGAATAATTTAGTGTCATGGTTTCTGCATCCCAACACTGTCTGTGACATCTCCAGGTGCTATAGCATCATGGAATAACTTGGGTTGGAAGGGACTTGAAGACCATCTTGTTTGGGCATATCAGATTTACCAGTTTGGGATTTGGTCTGGAAGAAGTCAGGAAATTGCTGCCTGGAGTGGTGTGCTGGCTTCTCTTTCCTAACGCCCTGCATGCTCTGGAAAGGTTCTGCAAAAGAGGGAACAGTCTGGATATGGCTTAGGATCATGGGGAAATTCAGGTTGGAAGGGACCTCGGAATGTCTTTATTCCAACCTCCTGTTCCAAGCAGGATCACCCATAAGGTCACTCTGGGCTGTTTTCAGTTTGCTCCTGAAAACCTCCAAGGATGGAGACAGTGCAACCTCCCTGGGAACCTCCCTGGTACTCCAAAGCCCAAAGATGTCCCTGGGATCTGCTCCTGAAAACCTCCAAGGATGGAGACAGTGCAGCCTCCCTGGGAACCTCCCTGGTACTCCAAAGCCCAAAGATATCCCTGGGATCTGCTCCTCTTCCTCTGCTTGCCCACAATCACCCTCAGCATTCCAGGTGTGTGGCCACCTCACAGCTCTTGGAGGCACCCAGCCCTACACTCATCTTTTTTCCCACTTTTGAGCCTCAGAGGAACAGAGGAAGCCAGGCTCCTCCGTGTTTGCTGTGTGGCCTCCCCTGCATCTCCTTATCTCCAGGATCAACTTCCCACCTCTCCCATCCCCCTTCGCCCAAATCCCTCCCTTCATTGTGCTTCGCCCTTCCAGGAGCCTCCTCTCAACGCCGCCTGAGGATGCACTGATTAAAAGCTGATTTAAGCCAGCCCCATCTGATTTTGCAGCTCCCCAGCTCACTCTCAAGTCTCTGCCTGCTGGCCTGGGGAGAGGCTGCGACTTCAGGCAGTACAGCATCTTCCAAGGGTGGGTGTGCGAGGGAAAAGCACCTCCAAGCCTCTCCACGTTGGGCAGAGCTCCACAGCTGGTGGTCCTGGAGAGCTCTGGGCTCCTCCAAAGGGATGCACAGAAGGTGATTAAGAAAGAAAATTGGCCAGGATGCTTCTATTCACTGTAAATCCATTGCATCATACTGGAAAAATTTTAGGGGCTCTATGTGGATATGGATCAGAGAATCCCAGAACGGTTTGGGTTGGAAGAGATCCTAAAGATGGTCTCGTTCCACCTCCCTGCTATGAGCAGAGCCACAGCTTCTCTGGGCACCCTGTGCCAGGGCCTCCCCACCCTCACAGGGAATAATTCCTTCCCAATTTCCCATCCAGCTGTCCCCTCTGGCAGTGGGAAGCCATTCCCCTTGTCCTGGCACTCCAGGCCCTTGTAATGAATGAGCCAGGAAAACGTCTCCTGGTTTTTCTCTTCCAAGCAGACTCCCAGAAGTTCCATCTCTCTCTCTAAGACCATTTCCCTTCATCTTTCACCCACCACTTTTCCCAGGAATCTGTCAGAATTTCTCCTTACTGGGAATTTCGCATTCTTGGGCTCCCCATTTTCACCTTGCGATAGTTTCTGCCTCAGAAACGAGAGCTGTGAATGCTGGGGATGTCAGGAAGGGAAAATCCGTCTAAGCTTTTCATCTCCTTTTGCCAAATTTTTATTTAAGTAGGATTTTCATGCTGCTGATTCATCTCCAACAGCTTCCCACCCACCTCCAGGTTCAGTCCAGTGCTGCCCACCTCCTTTGCAAGAGGAGGGAACCACCAGCAGTGTGGTGGGAACAGGGACCTAAATCCTCTGAACCCCTTTCCCTCCTTTTTCTCCAAAGAAGGACACTTATGTCCTCAGGCCTCATCACAAATTTCCACCCTGCAGAGTCACCACTGCCTTTCACTCTCCTTTTGAGCCTCGTTCACAGCAAAAGGCAGCTCCTGAGCAGGTTCCCTGCAGCGTTTCCCGGATATCCCATGGAGCGGGACCTCACTGACCACCTCACCGTGCACTCTGTTTGTTGGCTCCAGGGGAAGGAAACAACAATGAGATCACTTGGAAAGATGCTTTTTTTCCTTCAGATTTGGCTTGCCCAGTGGAAATCCAGGAGCATGGTCAACAAACACCGAGCTGAGATTTCCTTCATCCTCTACGGAAACTGAAATTAAACTCATTTTCACTCATCCATGAAAACAAAGGTGGTGACAATTACAACCAGCAGCATTCCGTCCTCCTCTTCCATCCTGCCTCGCTCCTGAGGGAGGAAGGCTGAGCTCACAGTTCGATGGAGGGGCTGTGGGAACCAGCAGGGACAAAACTGGGACAAAGCCAGCAGCCGGAGCACCGCGCCAGGCTCAGCTCCCAGGTTTTGTTCAGTGATGGATGGGGACAAACGCATTGTGTCCCCCAGGGCCATTTAATCATGGATTTGATGCTCGGCATGGATCCTGGAGCTCTGCCGGAGGCAGACTGGGATGTGCTCAGCAAGGCATCTCTGCATGGCAGCATTCCGGGCTCGCGAGCCGCCGCTTCCCTCTGCTACCAGGACAAATTAGGGGAACACGGCTCATTTTATGGCTCGCTCCAAGCGGGTCAGCCTGGAGGCCACCACAAAAGGATCCTCTGCAAATCAAATGCACAGTAACAGGGATTTGGAAGGGGATGCACACGGAAAAATTTGTGTTTGGTCAATTCGCTGCCGTTTTGCAGCTGCAGGCAAGGAAAGCAGAGTTGCTCATTTACTAAAGCCTTGGGAAAGAAAGCTGTGGGGAGAGCTTTCCTCTTCCCAGTTATTCTTGTGAAAGACACAGCTTGGGAAAGCACGCAGGCACAACCAGCCCTAAGTCTGGGTTTACTAATAAAATCTTCTCTCCCTGTCTAGGACAGCTGGAAAGGGAAATGCTCCAACCTGTTGCTTAACATGCTGGGGGAATCGCCACTGAAAAGGAGAGCTGGCAACAGGGTCCAAGAGAATTCCATTCCAACACCAGCCAGCAGCCTTTGCTGTGTTTCACGAGCTAAAAAAACTTCAGAGAACTTAAGGGAAGCATCTAGAAGTAAGACACCACCATGAAGAGATTCCTGGGAAGCCACAGCAGGGGCATGAACAACTCCAGAGGCTTTTGTGAGCTCTGTTTTGGCCCCACATCTTAGGAAATGATAGCCCAAAATCTGTTTTTTGGCTGCTCTCTGCTGAGGGTCTGAGTGCTGAGTCTTGCAAGGCTTGGGCTTTGCTGGAGCTGCTTTTTCATGACTCAAGAAACTTCAGGTCTTGCATCACCCCAGGCCCCCAGGGAATGATTTCATAGAATCACAAATCATTAGGTTTGGAAAAGACCTCTAAAATCACCAAGTCCAACGTTAACCCACCACCACCACCTTCCCCACTAAACCATGTCCTCAAATGCCACATCCATGTGGCTTTTCAGTCCCTCTAGGAATGGTGACTCCACCCCCTGCCAGGGCTGGACAACCCTTTCAAAGATGTTTTCCTTAATATCCAATCTAACCCACCTTGGTGCAATTTGAGGCTGTTTCCTCTTGTCCTGTCCATTGTTTCCTGGAATATCTCAGATTATTTCACCCTTGCCAACCTCTCCATGTTGTCACACATACCATGGGCCAAATTCAAAGATCTTGGGCTCTTCAAAAGAAAAAATCCTGATTTGATAAGGACAGCATCCCTGATTTCCCATCCCCTCGGGCATGGGCAGGAATTGTGCCACTCCAAAGTGCAGCACAAAAGCTTTTGTGAGCTTTTTATCCTTTGCACTAAACCAGCACCAGCCTGTACAAGACCACGATTTACAACTCTCTCTTGGTGCAATTTGAGTCCCAGCCGGCTGGCTTTCCCAGTGGGTGTTTGCAAAGTGCTCGCCTCAGCCGAGCAATATCTCAGTGGGGAATCCCATAGCCCTTAATTTATCGATTACCATTAGCAGTGATAATGCTAATAACAGCAGCAGAGATTAAAATATTCTCTGCACAGGCACGGAAAGCTTCCCAGAGCTCTGCCAGCTGGGCAAAGGCTGAGGACTTGCTGGGAAGTGGTGCCACAGTGATGTCTTTCTGTATTTCACCCCAAAGACAGGATCCACCTCATCCCATGCAGTGAGATCCCACAGAGCCACAGGCTTGTGGCTGTCACCTGAGCTCACTCCGTGTGCCTGTGACAGGCTGGTTTTCCTGTTCCCTGAGAAACTCAGCGCTGAGCCAGCTGGGCAGCCTCTTCCCAAGGGCTTTTCCCACCGCTGAGGTCCACACTTGCCAGCTTTCCTCGGGGAGGGGGCATTGTCAGCCCTGTCCTGGAAGTGGTGGGTGACACCCGGTGGCAGCAGCTGAGTTATTTATGCAGCTCCGCTCGCCGCCTGCGAATACAATGCACAAAGTGGTGCCTGGTAGCTGCTCACAGAGGGATGCAGGGCACACAAGCCAAACTGCAATCACAGCTTTCATTTTACTAAAAGGCTCTGCGTGCCTCTGAGTACCAGGAGGAGAGAGGGAAAAAAGCCCTCTTTAAATAAATCACAGGCTTTTCTTCCCAGCTTCTTATGAACCTCCTGCAATGAGAGAATGCAGTGAGTCAACTGAAGCTATTATAATCTGTCCTCGTGGAAAAAAAGTCCTTCCTGCAGATATTGAAAATGAAAACACAAAATTAATGTATTTTTGCCCACCATCCAATGCAGCTGTAGCTGATGTGCAACTCGCCAGCATGGGTGCACCAGCTGAAGATCCCCCAAACAGGGAATACAGAATTTACTAAATTATTTTAGGCTTGGAGCTGCCTATGTACGTACTGAACATGGCAGGGAGATCTGTGGTGTCAGATGGTCAGGCTGCTCAGAGAGGTCATGGATTCCCCATCCCTGGCAGTGTCCAAGGCCAGGCTGGACAGGCCTTGGAGCAACCTGGGATAGTGGAAGGTGTCCCTGCCATTGCAGGGGTGGGATGAGATGCTCCAGTGTGCCAGGGCCTGCCACCCCCACAGGGAATAATGTCTCCCTCCCATCAATCCATCCCTGCTCTCTGGCAGTGGGAAGCCATTCCCTGGGTCTTGTCCCTCCATCCCTTGTCCCCAGTCCCTCTCCAGCTCTCCTGGAGCCCCTTCAGGCCCTGCCAGGGGCTCGGAGCTCTCCCTGGAGCCTTCCCTTCTCCAGGGGAACATTCCCAGCTCTCCCAGCCTGGCTCCAGAACAGAGGAGCTCCAGCCCTCTGCTCATCCTGGAGCCTCCTCTGGGCTCTCTCCAGCAGCCCCAGGTTCTTCCTGTGCTGGACCCCGGGGCTGGAGGCAGCTCTGCAGGTGGGCTCTCACCTGAGCAGGGCAGAGGGGCAGAATCCCCCCTTCCCCTGCTGCCCATGCTGGGGGATCAGCCCAGGGCATGGGGGGTTCTGGGGGCCAGCCAAAAAAGTCTCATGTTGGGCTTTCCTAAGAACCAAATCACCCACCTAGAAACCCCAAGAGAGATTAAACCATCTGTGGGTTCCCAACAGATGGATAAATATCTGTGTAAATCACTGCAGGAGTGAGGATGCTGCTCCCTGAATCCCCAGCCAGGGCCCAGCCACACCCTGGGACCTTTTAAAGGCAGGAACTGGGAAACAAGGAGGTGATTTGGGACAGAACATTGGCAAATCCCTGAAAAAAAGGAATGAAATTGCACAAAGTTCTGTCCAGATCCACATCTCTCGTGAACCCCCAGTGAGCCACGAGCGTGCAGCACCAGCATGGATGGAAAGGCAACCTCCAGTGTCATTAACTGGGAAATAAATCCCCGGTGGGTGTCTCGCCTCCGCTGCCCGGTTTTATATCTGGAACTAATTTCGTCGTCATTCCGATGAGTGACGAGATAATTGCTGCAGCTGGGCTATTCAGCCTGCTCCAAAGAACCCCTTTTTTCCATTAATTCCGGCAGTGATTACAGACTCCCGGCCAAATTTATTTCTGCTGCGTGTAACCCCATTAAAGGCAGCGCCTTCAGCCTGGGGATGGGCTTAGCCCATCACAGCCCTCGCTGTTTAAATGGTGTGTTCACGTTCCTTTGTTCTGGGGGAGACAAAGGAAAAGCTCTTTTGCGAGATTTAAAAAAAAATAAAAAAATAGGGAAATCTGCTGTCTCCCTGCGCAAAAACGGACGCTTAAGTCACAGTCACCGATAATGTGAAATTATCCATTCTTGGTCAAGAAGTCAAGGAAATGGCCAAATTGCTGCCTGCAAAATATCCGTGAAATATTCTCTGTTCTCTGAAGGGCGCCGGGCAATGGGAAGGAGGAGCGTGGTGCCCGCCTGGCACGGCCGCGACGCTGACAGAGCTGGGGACAACGATCACAAACTCTTCCCCGAGCAGCTGGGACAGATTTGGAGTCGAGGAGGGCTTTATGCAGGGGAGGGCACTGCGTAAAAGCAAGACAAGAGCTAAAAAAGGAGGAGGGGTGAAGCTGCCCGGGATAATCGCTGCGAGAGCATCTGCCGGAAGGTCCACAAAGCCCCTCGTGTTGATGCTCTCTTGGGGTTTTTTTCTGCTCCTCTGTGTTGTGCTGGCAACGTAATAAAACAGGGCAAGGTCTGAGGGCTGGGGATACAAAATAAGATTTGGTTGCCGCTGGTTTTCCCGAGTGTAAAATAATAACGTGAGGAGGAAGGGCTGCACATCGGTTTGGAATTATCTGCAGGCGGGGGTTGCGTGAATGCAATTCCTGTTCTTGCCAGCGCAATAATATTCCCTGTTTACCAGCTAAAAGGAAGCTAAAATTAGGATATAAAAGTGTCTTCCAGCTAGGGAACAGAAATAAATTGCCCTATTGTCAAGAGAAGGGCGTGGGGAATGTCCCGTCTCTGACCTTGACTTTGACCCCGTCTGCCTTTCTCCCTTGCGCTACCCCGAGCTTTTCATCTCCTCCTTTACCTTGCTTGATCTCCAAGCGGGGAACAATAGGAGCGGAGCTGTCAAGTTAAATGGCAATTTACAGCTGAAACAAAGGGGTTGGGGTTTTACACCACGGCCTCTGGCAGCCCATTAAATGAAAACAAACCACTGATCTCATTAGCGAGCGCTCCCCAGGCACGGCCCGGCGGCTCCTGCCGCCGCCTCCCGGCGCTGAGCTGCTCTGAAGGCGAAATCTTGGAAAGGAAATGGAGGAAAGATCCTATCTTTCTTTTGTCAGAAGGCGTGTTTTTACAGTCAGACGGCAGAATCACGAAATGGTTTGATTTGGAAGAGACTTTAAAGATCATCTAGTGCCACCCCCTGCCGTGGGCAGGGACACCTCCCACTATCCCGGGCGGCTCCAAGCTCTGTCCAGCCTGGATTTGGACACTTCCAGGGATCCAGGGGCAGCCACAGCTTCTCTGGGAATACCTGTCCCAGGGCCTCACCACTCTCTTCATAAAGATTTCCTTCCTTACATCTGGTCTTTCCAGTTTCCTGTTGGAATATCTCGCTGGTGGAGAGCTCAGGCAGAAGAGTGGGGTGGAGGGGTTTGGATTTCACTCCTGACCTCATTTCGCTTATC
Organism: Pardalotus punctatus; assembly: GCA_013400915.1. Taxonomy (NCBI): domain Eukaryota; kingdom Metazoa; phylum Chordata; class Aves; order Passeriformes; family Pardalotidae; genus Pardalotus; species Pardalotus punctatus. The sequence continues at coordinate 27,994 of VZTX01006414.1, read as the reverse complement.
CCACCGTAAAATGCAAGAAGACACATCAACCCTTTTAAAGATCTTGATGCAGATGGGTTAAAACTGTCCAAGGGCAGGTTTGATAGTGCTGCAATTGCAATGTGAACCTTCCTGCAATCAAACAGTCTCAAAGAGCATCACCCTGTTCCTCCTAGGATTCAAAAGAAGTTTAGAAAACTCTCATTGGATTTAAAAAACAAAACAAAACAAAACCAAAACCCAAAAAACAAACAGGAAAAGCTATGTCCAAGAATTTACTTGAATGTCAAGCACAGCCCCGCAGCACTGGGGGATGCACCTTTTAAATATCAGGAGTTTTAGAGCTGATGACCAGTCATTTCCTGACCGTGTTTATGATCTGAAGACGATTCAGCCAAAGCATAGGAAAGAGCAGATGAGAAGTCAGCAGGGTGAGAATCGAGTGCTCATCGCATGTGCAAAACCTTCACTTGAGCTGGGTCTGTTTCCCCCCCTAGGTATCTACAAAATTAACATTGATCCAGGGGCAGCCACAGCTTCTCTATGGGAGGTTTAGGTTGGAAATCGGGAAAAGGTTCTTCCCCCAGAGGGTGCTGGGCACTGCCCAGGCTCCCCAGGGAATGGAGCTCCAGGAGCGTTTGGACAGCGCTGCCAGGGATGCCCAGGGTGTCTGGGCAGGGCCAGGGGTTGGATCAATGATCCTGGTGGGTCCTTCCAACTCAGGATATTCCATGATTAAATATATCACGTTGTCATTAACTTAAATGGCACTCAGAAATATTTACACACCTGTGAAAACTTTGCTTGTACAGGAAACTCTCTGCCCCAGGAAGGTTTTTACCTCCCACTCTGAATTTTTTTAAAAAAGACTTTTCTCTGTAGGTGCACCTGTATGTCTAGAGATGGGCACGCTCCAGGTTTCTAAGAGCATCAACAATGATTGTCCCAAATTTGCTATCAAATAACATCAAATATTTGAGGATGGATGTGTGCTGGGCCATGAGCTGAGGTTTCCATCTCTCACGCCTTTGTTGTTAGAGCTGTGCTGCTCCAGCTCCAGCGGCACCAGGAGGCAGCAAATCCACAAAAAAGGTGCAAAGCCAAAGGAAAAAATATATCCTGGCTGTTCCTTTGCCTCCTGTGGCGGTTGCTGAGCTGGGGAAGCAGCAAATATCACCACCATGGGCCTGGTTTGAATTGCAGCAGGTTCTTCCTCTGGGTCTGCAGAGCTTTGCTGGCTCCCTCTGTCCCTTTAATCAGGAAAAACCTGGAATTTTCTTTCACTTGCAGCACAGGATGCAGGCAGAGGCAGAAAGGAGCCCCGTGACCGGAGCTAAGGGGGCTCTCTGTCCTGGAAGGGCTGCACAGTGATGGCCGGTGCCTGCAGCAGGAATTCCCATATTCCAGCTCCAAGTGTTGCCCCAGCATCTCTGGGAGTGACCACGACGTTTGTGAGTCTCCAGCTGTGTGAGAACTGCAGGAGAAATGGCATTTCTGACCAAAACTGAGAGCCACAAACCTGGAGGAGAAGCTTTAAGTGCAGCGTCCAGTGACAGGGAGCCATTGCTCCAGCATGGATTCCATGCAATCCATGGGATTGCTCCTTCCCCCAGCTCTCAGAACCAACAGAAAGGGATAAAAACAACCCTGGTGATCCAAAAGAATCAGCCTGGGGGTTATTTTACCTGCAGGAAGCCCTTGCTCAGATCCTTTCTCTGAAACACGCCCAGAAAATTACAGATATGATCCATCCCTGGAGGTGCTCAAGGCCAGGTTGGACAGGGCTTGGAGCAACCTGGGAAGGAAGGATTGGTCCCTGCTGGTTCCACAGAGAAGGGATGCACAGAGCTGCTTCCTCCTGCAGGCTCAGAGGGTTTTTCTGGCTGGTTTTTGTCCTCTGTCCATGCATCTCCTCTGCTGCCAGGATCTGCACACCGATTACACCCAGGCTGCTGCAGGCAGTGATTGCCACTGCCAGCACCAGCACAGGTTTCCTGCAGGAAAACAAGTCATTAAAATTAATGATAACCTGCCAGGAACTCCACAATCAGCATTTAAACTCAGACCTAAAGCCTGCCCTCACGGGGCTTGGAAGCTGAAGAAACAAGTTTCAAGTAATTGTGTGTTCATGCTTGGATTTTAATTACATCCACATGGAGACACCGTTTGCCATTGTATGAGCATCGCTCTTGAGGGCATGAATTTGGGAAAACCACAAAATCCAGGGGAGGCAGCGAGTCCATCCATCCATCCATCCATCCATCCATCCATCCATCCATCCATCCATCCATCCATCCAGATGTAAAATATCTTTGACTGTGATTTCAAGACCCCGTGCCCCTTTTTTAGAGCCAGCTCACCCCAGCCTGGTAAATCCTGCGAGAAGGCAACGGGAGGGGAGGCAGCCCTGAACTGTGGGGTCTGTAAGGAGCTCCCACACAGATGCTCAGTAAATCAGGGGACTTGCATGATCCCATAAATCACCATCCTGATTAGGGTCACAGGCTGCACGTGCTGCACAAAGCAGTGCCCAGGAACTGCTGGGATCGCCGGAGCCAGAGTTTCTGTCCATGGCAAATTGCAAATTACTGCAGCGAAATCCTCATCTCAGAGGAGTTCCAGCACTGAACAAAATGATTCCTGGTCTTTTAGGGATTCTGCTCTCACCTGGAAGTCCATCTCTAGGGGAGGCAGAAAAGAAGTCACTGTTTCTCCATAAAGCACCCAACACATCCGTGAATGTCGCCCATTGGAAGGCACAGGGTGGGCACCAGGCACAGCCCAGGACAGACACGGATGTGGATATTCCAGCGGAAAAGAGAATATTTGATTTATTTGCACAAACACTGATCTGGCACCAGTGTGTTTGTGATTATATTCATCCACAGGGTTATCTTTAAGCCAGGCTCCATCAGGAATGTGCTGCTGCATAATATCTTTATTTTCCTGTTTGTTTTCTCGTTCATTTCCTAGTTCCTCTAACAGGCAGAGCTGCAAATCCCAGCATTTAATGCTGGGCAGGTTAAATCCCGTGGTGTAATTTCATTATCTTCTCCAGGTACGTGGAGCATGGAGTTAATGGGATCAGAGCTGTTCTGGGTTAGCCAGGCACAAAAACGAGGGGAAAACTCATCCATAAAGGTGAATTCACTGTGGCTGAACATAAACTGACACAAACAGCCTCTTAATTAGCTACAGGGATAATGAAATAACGTGGGCAGGGAAGCATGAACATGTGCCCACAGGGGAACGTCAGAGAATCAGGGAATGGATTGGGCTGGAAAAGACCTTAAATCCCAACAATTCCACCCCCTGCCACAGGCAGGGACACCTTCCCCTACCCCAGGGTGCTCCAAGCCCTGTCCAACCTGGTCTTGGACACTTCCAGGGATACTTCCCTTCATTCCATGAAATTTCATTCCATTTCATGAAATGAAATTAAATGAAACTTACAATTTTCATTTCACTTTATTTCACTCCATAAAATTTAATTTAATTTCATTTTATTTCATGTAATATAATTATTTCATTTGATTCCGTGGCACAAAATGGAATTTCCTTTCATGAAATGAAATATTGAAATTTCCTTTGATTTCATAAAATTTCATTCATTTCATGTCATAAAATTTCATTTCATTCCATTCCATTCCATGAGATTTCATTTTAATTCATTCCATGCCATTCCACGAAATCTCCTAGGCTCTCCTCCCCTCCAATATTGTTCCTTCACAACACCCACACAATTTTGAAGGAAAAGGTGGAGGAATTCTCTGGAAAAGTCACAGCTGCAATGCTCTCAAGGAGCTTCCAAGGAAAGAGAGGCAGTTCCAAACGGAGCTGGGTCACTTTGACCAAACCATTAAAAAAATATATTTTCACCCCCACAAGGGACAAGGTCTCATCACCTAAAGCTAAACCGAAGGTGACCAAATCCAGAGGTGACCAATCCCTCCAGCACGGCCACTTTCCAGCAGAAATGCGAAGATTTCTCTTAAAAATAAGGTTGATTTGTGTGGGTTTTTTTCCAGTAAGTCAGCGTTGAAACCAAATTGTTCATGAAAGGGCAGCAATTTGTGTTTCCTTGTCCTGGATCGTCAAACCTTGTCCCCAGCTGTTGATAGAGTCAGGTTTTGAGGCTGCCCCATCTATAGCATGAAGTTTAAAATGGGACATCTTCAAAACATCTGCAAGTGCCCAGGAACCGTAATTACTTCTGATTTTTTTTTTTTCACACTCCATTTAAAAGAATCAGCTATCAGTGCCAATCATTTCATTTTATGTAATTCATAAAGCAGCTAATGTAAAAAGCAAAAATATTATGAGCTTGAGTAATTTGAGCCCATGTGCTCTCACAGGGCTCTTGGGATGCAGAGACCCCCATTAAATTACATTTTTGATGGGCAAACACTTTTTTTGTAAAGCAAACACTTTTCCTCATTGCCAGCCCCGCGTGTGTCTTGTAGGATCTGAAAATCAAATTTGGCTCTGCAGAATTTCAGCCGTTCTGGATGGATGGTTGGGATTAAGAGCAGAAGTTTGTCTTTCCAAAGGTGATTTAGTTCACAGCTCAGCTGGAGACCCAAGACAGGGAAAATCTTCCAAACTTTTTTTTTCACAAAGCCTTTGGACAATTACAAATAAACACCAGTTACAATTTACTTTATTAAGTTGTCCATGGAAACTTATTAAGGATGGAGCCCCAGGTTTCTTCCTCTGAACTATAAAAGTTTTACTCATTTTTGAGCGCTTCAGGAACTCAGAAATTACCAGGACACAGCAGCAGAGCAGGGAACCCAACACGTCACAGGCGAGCCTCAGAGCAGCAGGAAAAGGAAACAAAGGGGAAAAAATATCCCCCAAAATCTTCAGGATTTGTAAAGGTTTTAAAAATTAAGAACTGCTGCCATCCAGAAGCGCCTCCTGGATGAACTGCCAGTTCCTCGTGGCTGCAAGGGCTCTGCCTGACCCAGGAGTGACGCCGGCTGGAAAAAGTGGAAATTGCAGAAATTTCCTTGCTCAGAGAACTGCGGCCAGAGAGGGAACTGCGGGGCTACAATTCCCAGCGGTTATTCGTGCTTTTTTCAAAGATAAACCATCACAGGACTGCTCCATCCTGTCTCATTTCTGCCGTCCATTTAACCTGTTGTGTCGCATTTATTCCCCAATATCCCAGGCAGCAGAGTTCCCTGGATTTTTGTCCGGCAGCAGAAACCACGAGCTGCTTGAAGCTCACAAAAAACCTTGTTCAACCACGCTCCAGGCAGCATTTCCTTTGTAAATTCCAGAGGCTAATTAGCCAGCCATAAAAGAATAAATACTGACCCTGGAATTATGGAAGGGATGCTTCTACTTCAATCAGGAGAGCCGAAATACTTTTTTATTATTTAAAAAAATAATCAGTGTACACCTGAGCAATTTCCTAAGCAGAACAAAGGAATAAAATCAAAATCACTCCTGACTTCCAGAGCATCCAGCTTTCTTAGCCTTCTGTGGAATGTTTTCAGATGCTTTGCATACACATATATATATAAAATAACATCAGTGTATTTCTAGATTTCAATCTCTGTCCAAAATATCACCCCTGCCCCTCTGAAATATTCACTGATGCCTTTCCCTCCAAGGTGTTCTCTGTCCCCTCAGATTATAAACCCAAAATGTTCACTCCCTCCCCTATAGCTTACCTCACATTGTCCCCCAAAACTATTCATTCCATCCCTTCCAGGTTTCATCCCTCAAATTTTCCCTACCCGTCCCCTACAGATGACCCCAATTCCACCCCCCAAAACTTCACCTATTAATCGCCTCAATTTTACCTCCATATTTTCATTTTCTCCCGCTCAGATTAACTCAGGTTTTACCCCCAAAACCTTCATTTTATCCCCGACAAAACCCGAGAAACGGGGGACAACTCCGACTCGCAGTACCAGGTGTTCCCCACAGGGCGGCAGCACTGAGCAGGGAAAAACCATTGCGCATGCGCCGCTCGCTTAATTACCATCCACTTTTAATTAGCAGAAGTGGGGATTCACTCAAGTCACTGCGCATGTGGCCTTTTTGGCGTGGTTTTGGTGGATTTTTTGTTTCGTTTTCTTTTTGGTTTTGCTTGTTTTGGAGGGTTTTTGTGTGGGGTTGGGGTTTTTTTAAGTCGCGGCACCACTGAGTCATTGGGGGGCTGCAGTTCCCCGTTTTCACCATCAGGTGGCAGCAGCGATTCAGGTCCCAGCCGCTATCCCGGACTTTAATGACAATTTCAAACCTTTTATTCTTTCAATTTATAAATACAGAAGTTAAATTTGCGTTTTCAAGCTCTGCCGTTCTATAGACAGAGCTTCTTATATCCTAAAATCCTGTATATCATATAGCAGACACGGCGTTTTCTTTTGAAATCAATGGTTACCTATATTCATTTTGTCAATATGTACAAAATTGAGGAACTTTAAAGGTTTTAGTATTTACCCACACACACACACTCTCTCTCTCTCTTCCTGTGAGTTTTTGGGCATTTTGGGGCTGTAACCTCCCTTTTTGCGAGGGCCCACCTACCCCCTTGATTTCCCACTCATCCCTCGGTCTCACTTACTCCATCAATGGAGCTGGAAGTCAAGAGTGAAAATTTAAAGAGTAAACTGAAAAAAAGGCCAAATCTCAGTAACTCACTTTATAGTAAAAAGATGTGCCTTTGTTTACTTATATCCAGTAAAAATACTCCCTCTAGAGAAGTCCTGGATTTCCTTTTGCATTCACTGAACTGGCACAGCTGCAAACTGACACTATTGAATTCTCCATCTCCAAAATCCCTGGTTATCCTTTGAGGAGTGGGGTTTTTCCTGTCGGACACTAAGGAGGGACCTCTGGCCAGCTGCACTGACCCCACTGATGTCCATTGGTTCTAAGTCACGTAATTCTCTTCCTTAATTAGCACTCTATCCTGATTAGTTAATGATTTCTCGCTCTCATCTGGCCCACATTCTTTAGCCCTTTTATCATCTTTTTCTCACACGGGGACTTTCCAGCTTTCCAGCCCTTAATCCCCTCTGCATCTTCTGGTTCCTCCAACCTCCTTGGAGGGCCATAAATTCACAATCCCAGATGTTCGATATTCCAACTCCCTTTGGCTTCGTTTATTGAGGCTTGCCGGGATTAATTTTGGCAAAATTAAGGTCCGGGTGATGGAATGAAACAATAATTTGTAAAGCAGCAATAATTTAACCCATGCTGAATGCGACGGGAGGGTCACAAAGTGCGGGTTTTGGGAAGGAGAGCGGTTCCCGTTTTCCCGAGCATCCCGATCGCGGCATTGCGGGGAGCGCTCTCTGCGCATGCGCGGTGGCGCCGCCCGGCCGGGAGCGCCGGGATCCGCCCGGGATTCACCCGGGATCCGCCCGGGATTCACCCGGGAATCACCCGGGAATCACCCGGGAATCACCCGGGATTCGTTCAGGACAGGGCCGGGAAAAGGGCCCCGCCCAGGTGGGTCCATTCCCGCTGCCCACGGGAGCAGCCCCGGGGTGAACCGGGATCGGGAAGCGCCGCCGGCTGCGGGGGGAGCGGGCCCGAGCAGGGCCCGGCCCCAAACCGCGGACACGGCAGCGGAAAAAGGAGTTTTCTTCCCAAATTCCGTATGGAAAGCCTTGTCGAGGGTATTTGGAAGCTGGGAGGTGGAAAAGAATAACCTGTGCTTCCGTGGAAAGTTAATGATTACTCCTTACTTCCCCTCTTGAATGCAATTAAGGCATCCAAGAACAGCCGTCTTGGGTACGATGAATGTGGAGCAAACTTGAAGGAAAATGTGGGAAAATCCCAGCTCAGGGTGGAAGGTGCACCTGAAAAAAACAGAGATCAGGTGGAGGGGTTTAATCCTGCTTTTGCTTTAATTGCAGCACCAAAATGCTCCATCAGGGCCTCAGGTTGGGGGAAAAGCTGGATCCCCCTGGAAACACAAAAGGATATTTAGTGCTGAGTAACCACATTCCCCTTTTTCCATAGGAACTCCAGGAGCACGGACCGGGAGGCCAGTCCTGGTGGCAGGGGTTGTGGCCAGCCCAGGTGGCTTCCCTGCCAAAACCTCCTGAAGATCACGAAGGGACAAACGTGGTGCTTCCCTCCCCATCCATCCCTGCCACAGCGCAGGGAAAGATGCCGTGGAGCAAGGAATAATGTCTGGAAAACTCAAGATGGGATGTGAGGGCATCCAGCAAATCTGGTTTGCCCTGACAGCCTGTGGTGGCTTGGCCACCCTTCAGGCACACACAGCTGTCCCAATCCCAGTACAGTGTCCCAGTCCAAGGACATCCCAGTAGAGCTCTCCCAGTGCCCGTAGAGACCTCGACAGGAAAATGTCACCGTGAGATTGAAACTTCAGACTCAGAGGTCACACCCAGGGTAGAAGGAATTCAGGTTGTCAGAGCCATCAGAATGCCAGGAGCTGGAGGATAATTCTGGTGTAAACATGGGGATATCCCAGGATTTTCAGGGCAGCCTCAGTGGTGATCCCTGCCTGCAGCACGTTCTGGGCCCGTGAATTAAGCGGGTTTCTATCGGGTTAGTGTGAGAGCGTTGACATCCTGTCATCCCGGATTCTTAATCAAGATGCCAGGGAAGATGGAGCACCTGCCCCGTGAGGCTTCATTAGCCGTGCCCGTAATCTCATCACGGAGTTATTACAATTCCTGTAAAGTTTAATTCTGAGAATTCCAGCCTGTCACTCAAGCACGAGGCCCCCCTGATAACGCAGCTCTCGTGGTGGGGTTTGGGAGTTGGATGCTGTTCCACAGGAGCACCTGGGAATTCTGCAGGAGCTTGTCCTTGCTCTGCTGCTCTGGCCACGCACTGGTTGAAAAGGTTTTACAATAATTTTCTGCCTCATTTTCAGTGGCTCAGACTTAAAATGCCTTCATCTAAACTCCTACAATGTTATAGTTCCTCTTCTTTTGAGAAAAGAACAAAAATCTATAAAGGCTATAATAAGTGATTTTAACACTAATACAAAGTGACAATTCTTACTAAGATTTGAGGATTTTATGTCAATAAGAGCACAAGCCTAAAGCAATTTATTTATGATTGGTTATAGCACTGATGAATAGAGTAACACATAATGTATTCTATTATATAGGATCTGGAATAATTTTGTTTTCAGTAGCTTGATTTTATGCTCTTTTATGCTAACTCTTCTGCTTTTTGTTTTTTATTCTTCTGTTCATCCTGACCTTTTAAATAAATACCTTCCTTTCTAGGCTAGGTGGACAAAAAGATTCACACCAGAGGCCATCCACACTGCACAGCCACTCAAAGTCTCAGGCTTGCTGCTTTATTCTTTAGAAAACCCACTCATTTATGCAGCTTGATCTGTTTTCCACATGAGAATATTCCTTTTTCCCAGGGTTTTGAAGCTTCCTCAGAAAATGGCACCTTTTTAAACCAGTTATCCTTAATCCTCTTTTATCAGTAGCTTTGGTGTTACACCTTTTTAGACTGGGATTTTGTTTAATAACGGTTCTTATAACAAACTAGGCATATAGGATGATGTGCAGTTGTTGGCAGTCACAAATCGCTCCGTTTATGATAAAATTTTCTTTCTGTCCCTTTCTCGTTCTGCAGAATTTGTGTCTCCTTGCATTGAGCAAAATGCACATCACCAGCCCTGACACCTGGTGAGTTCTGCTTTATTGAGCAATAACTTCACGTCAAATCAGCTGCCAGAACTCGCAGTTTACACAATTCTCACGGAATTGTGGGGGGATCCCTCGGGATGGGCTCTCTGTCAGTCCACCCCATGCCTAAATGAGGATGTCATTTTACCACAGCAACCACTCACACAGTAATTTCTCAGTTCTCCAGCCTCGCCAGAGCCCGGGGGGAGCTACAAAAGAGGTCAAATATTGTCAAATATTGTACAGAGTGCTGCGTATAAGTCATCTTAATATTTGTAAGGAGAGATTAATTAAGGCACTGCTATTATGAAGAAATTAAATTCAGTTGGTAAAGAGATGATGAGGAATCTCTTTTAAAAATTTAAAATGAGGGTAGTCCCGTAGAGCACCAAAAATGAGAGAATTCATTCAAAATTAGGAAAATTGTGTCTCCTCCAGCATCAAAGCTCATCTTCCTCTCTGAAAACAATGCCAAGACCCAACTCCTGTGGATTTCTGACAGGATGGGTTTTGTTTCCTTGAGAAAGCACTGGGGGCTTGCAGAGTTCAGTGGCATCGAAGCCTCATCACCGAAAATTCAGACAGACAAGTCCTTTCCCAGATTCAGTGAGGTAATTGAGTAAACTGCTGAAAATTGAAAAGCTCCAGGAGAGACACCGATTCAAATGGTATCTGGCAGTTTTTCATTTGACAAGGAAATTATATCAGAGGACTAATCAAAGCAAGATACCTACATGACTTCTGTCTGTATTTATAACTTTTTCACCAGCTCTGAAGTGTTAAACTCAGTTTTGAAATTCAGGCTGTGATCACTCTGTTTTGCCTGCACTGACAGGCATCCTAAGGAATCCTCGAAATTCCCGTTTTTTCCTGATGATTTTTCAGCCGAATAAAAACGCATTTCTTGCTCTTTCCAAGCCTTACAGAAATTCTTCCTCCAGAGTGCTGGGGGCTGTAGGAAATGCAGTATCTTGTCTCCTTGGTGACCATAAAAGAGCTGTTTGTGTGAGCTGAGCTGAGCACACAAATGACAAGGCCTGGTTGCTGACCCAAGCCCAACTGTGTAAATCCAGGGTTGCTTCAAACTTTGACTGATTCTGTGGGGTTGACACAGCTGTAGGAAGAAAAAAAATTACCCTAGTTCATATCGAGAAGGTATGTGCAATTATAGAAACACTTTTCTTTTTTGAAGCATTTTCTGCATCTTTAGGAGAAGCCCTGAACGTTTTGCATGGATTTAATGAAGAGAAGGTTTCAGGAAGATCTTAGAAAAAATTTTAGAAAGATTTTGGAAAGGCACTTTGCTCACAAAGTAAAAAAAAAAAGATTTTTTTTTACAGGAAGATGCTCTTGTGCTTAAGATTGAATGGAGATGGTGGGGAAAAATGTTGTATTCAAGGTCTGTGGAGGAGCACATCTGAATAAATTGCCTCTAAACCTTTGAGACTAACTACAAGGTGTTCACTCTGGGCTCAGGGCTGAATGTTTTCCTCTGTTTTGTACACGTGAGGCACAGGAAAGGCACAAAACCTAACAGCACACTTTCTGGAAAATTGTGGGGAAGTTTCTCAAAGCAGCAGCAGCTGAGCCTTAGGTGTGCAAAGATCTCTCATTGAAGCTTTTCTCAGATCTCACCCCAGGTGTTTGACACTCTGAAGGACAAAGGTTGGCTCTCCACACCCACAAAGTAAAATTCATGGATATGCAGGATTTTTTTGCTGCATTGTGCTGGGCTTTTTTGGCTACAACAGCTGGGGATGAAGGAGCAGGAACCGTTCTCCCCTGGGTTTGGGTGCAGAATTAAGGGGTGGAGTTCTCAGTTATGCATTCCAGGAGCTGATGGATGCAGCAGAGCCAGCCTGGGGGAACATCTCCATACCCCCAACATTTGAAACTGCTCCAGCTGCACCTGTAAGAGCCTGTCTGCCACGTTTTTCTTTAGCAGAAACATTTTGTTTCCTTACCACGTACATTCTTCCTTTATGTGGGTTTATCAGAGTAATTATTACATTAATAATTAAGTCATTTATTAGAGTATTATTATATCGAAGTGATTTATTAGAGTATTATTAACAATTGCTTTGGAGAAGGATGGAGGAGTCTAAATTATTACTGAGCTGTGCTTTCAAGGGAGAGTCTCACTCGTTGCCGTTCTTTATTTCTTTCTCCCATTCAGATGCATCACCGAGCACGTAACACCCACGTTCAGAAGCCATGAATTCCAGAAAACCCTCCTTAGAAACACGGAGAACTTTTCCTGCTGCTAAAGCCCCCAGCCAGCAGCCCTCCCGAATCCTGGTGGTGGATGTCACCTCCCCTTCGTGGGGCAGCACGTGCTCCGTGCTCTCCGAGGCGCTGGGAAATGTCCTGTGCCTGGCGTGTGGCCTGGCAGGGCCCTGCCGTGTGCCCCTGCTCAGCCTCTACGTGGTGCAGCCCCAGCAGGAGTGTCTGCTGCCCTTCACGGTATGGCCCAGGCTGTGCTGCCGCTCAGGGAGAACAAAAAAAATTTAAAAAAAATTATGATTGATACGTGAATTTGTGTCTAAAACTCAGCCATTCTCGAAACGAGTTTCACCGACCTCACGGAAGAGGTGGATTTTATGGAAGGATGAGGTTTAAAAGGAGGAGTGTCATTTTTGATCTGTGAAGCTGATGGGCAGAAATTAGGGTTCGTGCTCTTCCTTCCTAAAATATCTGTTTTGGAGCATCTGTTATACCTTTCATGTGCTGCTTTGTGCTGCACTGCTTGCCTGTCAAAATTGTCACACACAACTCAAGCTGTAATAATTTGGACACTGAACAAATCTTACCACTGTGGGAGAGGTTCCAGATACTGAAGGGCAAAGGTGCAGAGCTAAAATATCTGTGCCAAGTTTGAGAAATACCCTGAAATCATAGAGTCACAGAATTATCTGGAAAAGTGCTCTAAGACTAAATCCAGTCCTAAACCCAGCACTTCCAAGTCCACCACTAAACCATGTTCCTAAGTGCCATGTGCACACAGATTTTAAATATGTAGGTCTAAGTCATTGAGAACAAATATTGCACTCATTTAGGGCTCTGCAGAGGAATAAATGGAGATGGAGGAGTAGCAGCTCTGCTGTAATAGTTTGGGAATACAAATATGCATCCTAAAGGTCACAGGAATTTTTGAAGTCATCCTGTTAGAGCACTCTCATTTATACAACATCAGTGTAAACACAAGAATTAACCCTTCCACTTTATACAGCAATTGTGGGAACATGCTGAAATGTTTTGTCAAGTCTTCACATGGGAAAAATAAAAAAATCAGAGGTCAACGTTAGGTTAGCAAATGTGATCTGCCAGAAGACTCTGGGTAATGGTGTTTATTTTGTATAAAAAGTTATCGATAACGTGACAAGGATAATCTTAGGACTGCTGCTCCTGATCAGCTGTCTTTTTTATTTAAACAACAATTCCTCATTTTGATAGTCACTGTTTTTAAGGACAGACGAGCCCTTAGATCCCTTTTAGTTTGCCTTTATTTACATTACAGGCTATTATATTTCACTAAAGTGCCCCTACCTCATTAAAGCACTCCTCCCAGAAAGCCATCTAGTTTTGATCTCAAGATATAACAAGATGGGTAATCAAGTACTTCTCTTGATAATTTCATCCTGTGGTTAATAATTGTCATTGTGAAAGTGGCACCTGGTCTCTAATTTGCATTTATTTGCTTTATCTTCCAGGGATTTGTTAATATATTTACTCTTTTGGCTAGATTGAAGAACATGTTTGTATTTTATCCTTTCTTCCTCTAAACAGAAGCAGGCCCCTTCTCAGTCTTCGGGCTGGTAAATCAAGGAGAACAAATTACAAGTTTTACTGCAAAACTTACAAAACTGAAATTATTTTTTGCAGTAATTTTAATAATTTCCAAGCCATTTTTTGTGTTCATTCTGCTGGTTTTTTTGGGTGCAGCATGCCAACACTAGACCTCAGCTGCTGTACTGAGCTGCTTTTCGGAACTATGTGAAATGGTGCTTATTAAACAAATCACACGAAGTCAGGAAAGCCCCAGAGCTGAAAATAGAGGCTGGGAGAGAACATGGGGAAGTGTCACACACTGTTACCCTGGTTTTAACCTTTCCTGGGTGCGTTTTTATGGTCTCAGTTCTCACTGGGCTCCCCAACAGGAGAGTCCATAAAGCTTCCCTGGAAAGGGCAGGGAGGGCAAGGAAAAGGAAAAAATGTAGATAACTGCAGAAGAGAGCACAGGTGACAAGAAATGAGCATTAAAGCATCAAAATATTTCATGGGGGAGCATCAAAAGCTCCCACGTCAAAATCTCCAACATCCAGGCATCCAAATATTTCATTTCTGAGCAGAGCCCTTGCAGCTTCTCCCTCAGTCCCACTGAAAGCCCACCCTGCAAACCACAGCTCAGGGGTGGTTCAGCCACTCAGAGCTCCACACATCTGAACAAAACGAGTCAAATGTTCATCTGCTGCCTCTTCAGCAGTGCCTAATATTGTTTTAAATAAATTTGGTAGAGTTCAATAATCATCTTTCCTGTGGCCACAGTGTACCAGTTCAGCTGCTGGCTCTGTCTCAACCCCGAGTTCTTGGTGAGGCTCAGCTGAGCTGCCATGTGTGTGACCACCAGCCTTCCTCCACGTTATGGAGAGGTATTTCATGTTGTTTAACAGCCTTTCCTGCTCCTTGAACCCTGTTTTGCAGCAAGTGAAGGAAAACTTTTCCAGAATTCAAGCCTGCATTTCGGAGCTGCGCTCGCTCCCGGCTGAAGGCTGCTTCCCCCAGGGGGGGAACGGAGTGGTGCAAGCTGTGCAGGATGGATTGCAACAATTCAAGCAGTACAGCAGGCACACAGCTGCAGGAGGGTCAGCAAATAGTTCTGTCGAGGTAAGAAAATGCTGGGAAGGGAGTGGGAGCCATCCCACATCATTGTGCCTTATAAATGTGTATCTGATGTACAGTGAACATGCAGAAAAATTCATGTATCCAGCACTCTGGCTGTTTCAGAGATCCACTGTCCAGAAATCCTAAAGGAAGATAGCAAGTCCTCCAATCCCTCTGGGCAGATTCCTGTGGAAAACAGGAGATATCTATGGAAAATTGTATGTACAGCAGTCCTGGCACAGAATCTGATTTTGGTGGACACAAGTGGCTGTGTTTTCAGCTCTGAGTGTGTGTTTTTGCATAAATGGGAGGGAAGCTGCTAATAACATATAAGAACAGATGTGTGAATGCAGAAAGCAGAGCAAGGTTCACAGGAGGAAGTATTTTTTTTTTTAAGCAGTGTCAACTGACATGAAAGAACAGGGAGTTACTGAGGCGAAAGGACTCACACAGAAATGGTGTTTTCCTCTGGACATCAGAAAATACCAGCTCCAAACAGTTTTGCATTTCAGACTTCACAGCCTCAGGTCCACCTGCCAGCCATAAAAAACCAACTGAGATTTCCCACAAGTGACATTTCACAAGTCTTTCTACTTTGGCCAGGTCCTTAAACCCTTCCAGAGTCTCCCAGAATCACGCTGTGATCAGGCTGAAATAGAGACTCACTCCCAGTGCCTGTCCAGGAAACCTTTCTCCTGGTTTTCTGCTTTTCTTAGGGCCTTGAGAATTTTTTCCTGACCATTTGAAATGTGATTTGTGTTTTAACTCTAAAGTTGGAACAAAGAGAGCACACTTTGGAGACCTTTTTTGACACACAACAAAATCCAGGACATTTTCCAGCATAGCTGAAGGAACAAACTACATTCAAAATTAAGTTATCCATTAATATAGGGAGTTTTTACTCCAACTAAGTAATTCTTGTTCCTCTAGATGATGCAATTGTCTTTGCAAGGGGATGTAAGACATGCTCCAGGGGTAGGCTGTGATCACTGACAGGAGAGTTTTACCCTTATAAAAGGTTTCTAAAAAAGGCCTCTTTCTGCTTCAGATACTTAAGTGATTGCAATTTTTTTCCCCATCGCAAGCATTTTTTTTGCAGAATAGGTTGAATTTCTGTTTCCTTTTCTCAGTATCAGTATCACACCAAAACTGGGTGGTGGAAATCACACCTACTGCTGTTTTCTTAAGAAATAACTTTAGGATGGACTATATGTGTTTAAAAAAATATAAAATTCCCATTTAGCTTTCAAGGGAGAAGGCCAAATTTAGTCTATTTGAACTATAATTAAGGTATAAGTCCCTCCTTACAAACAGAGACTGTGCAAAGCACAGAGCACAAAACTTCCGGCACAAAACCTGTAGGTGTTCCTCCAGTGAGCCTCTCAATCCATTTCATATTGGATTAAATGTCAGCCAAAACTAAAAAAAAAAAGCTTATAAATCTGCTTTTGAATAGATGAGCTCTTTTTCAGCAAGATTTCTCCTCTCTCCATAGTGGGACCAGTGCTGCTCAACATCATTGCCTGTCAAGGGAGGACTGGGGGAGAGGCAGCTCCTGCGTGCTCTGATTTGTATTTCAGATCACAATTTTGACCAGCCAGCCCAGCAAAGAAATGGTAAAGCAGCTGGAAAAGAAGCTACAAGATGTGGACCTTGTGAGTCTGCGAAGAATCCAGGTCATTGAGGTTCTGAAGAGAGATTTCCTGGAGCCTGAGGACATGGAGCAGTGCGTGCCAGCAGAGGAGCTCAGCAGTGGTGAGTGGAAGGCAGTGTCAGGGAAAAATAAAAACGCTTGGAGTTTTGGGGGTAGCACACTCTAAGCATGGAGAAAAGCAGCAGTAGGTAAGCAAGAACAGCATCAAAGACCAAAAAACAGCTAATTAAGAGGCTGAGTACTTGATTTGGTCAGTGGAAGTGATTTTTCCCAGCAATGTGTAGTCTGGGAGAGAGGACTAAAGGTTATTTCTGTAGGACCCTTGTTTTTACTGAGGGACAGGCAGTGTTGCTGTCTCTAACTGTTCATCTTTTGTGGTTGCAGTAGCAAATTTGTGGTGAAATGTCACAGCAGGGACTGGGGATCCTGCAGGAAAGCCTTGGAGGAGATGCTCTGTGCCTCTTTGCCCCAGGGCTGCTTTGGAGAATGCAAAACCCCACCATATTATTTTTAAAAGTGGAGTTTTGTGTAGCCCTTTCACCCAGTAAATGGAATGAAAGCATAGATGTGGATATAAAGGCCATTGAAATTTCATGTGACGAAATTCTAATTTTTCTGAGTAGATGAATTCTTTGCTCTCTAACGGAAGTAACAGGGGATGAATAATTTAAAAAATATCAAATAATTTGAAAAATATCAAATAATTTGAAAAAGGAGCCCAACCAGCTTATGAAGAGAACTTTTTACCTGTTGGAGATCCTTCTGTTTCTGAAAAAAGAAATCCATTTTACTGTAAAAAAATTACAGAAAGGAACATCGAATTTGCAAGACCCATCACACAGGAAGTGCAAGATAAGCGCAGTGTTGAACTAGAAAATAAACACTGTGGTGCAGCACCTAATTAAGAGCTTAATTTCCCTGAGGATATTTCTTCCATTGGTTTGTTTAGGGGCTGTTTGCATCTACTTTAACTTTTAATATCCAAAGCAGGACTGGGATATCCTCTCCATGGGCTCATTGCCAGGTTAGTGCAGCTGGAAAAGACTTCAGCAGTTTGAAAACCCCACACTGGCAAATCTTAAAACAGCTTTGAACATGCTCAGATCTCAGAATCAGAACAAACTGATTTAACTAAACCTCGTGGAGAGCCTGACATCTGTGGTGGGAATAATCTGGGAGAATAACCAACAGGATGCCTGGCCTTTGGATGGACTGGTCTCTAATTTATCACCTGAATATTATGATTATTGTTATTATTATTATCATCATTATTATGTTTAATCATTATGTTTAATTATCATCATTATCATCATTATTATCATTATCATTTCTCTTGCCTCTACCCCATGACATTCATGAAAGCAGCTGAGCCTTGCCAGACTTTTTGCTACCAAAGGTTAATATTTGTATTGTGTTGGAGATAACTGGTCCTGGCTGTTTTTGTTTGGGAAAAACAAAAAACAAGCCCTGCAGATAAAGCATTAATGCCTTTTTTATGGCCACAGCCCATCTTCTGCCAGCCCTGGGGCTCCTTTCTCTACATGGGCTCTGCTCTCCAGCAAGTTTGAGATCCATTGCATGGGAGTTGTTGGCATCCCAACCTGTTTTTCCTAAGCAAAGAATGCAGTTAATTTCTTTTGAAATTGCTGTGTATTGTGCCAGCTTCAGATGTGTGATTAAATATCTATTACAGAGAAAGAAGTAAAAAAAAAAAAAAAAACCAAAAAAAAAAGGAAAATATTTACTGAGGGAAGAACAAAAGCATTTACCAGCCCCAAAACAATTCCTCTTGTTTTGCTGTTTGTAAAAGTCAATTACATGGATTTCCTGGTGCCTCATCTGTTAATGCCCTCTTCAGTGCACATCCCTGAGAGGAGCCCAAGTAAAATCCATAGGGAATGCATCCAAAACAGGAATGAAATAGTGCATTCTGCAGGGGAAAGGGAGCAAGGCTCAGTGTCAGGGCAAGGGGCTGCCAGTGGGGGCAGCTCAGTGCAAGAAGAGTAGCTTCCAACTAGAAAAAAAAAAAAGAATTTAAAAAAAAAAAAGGGAATAATTAAATAATGAAATGTCCTGGCAGGCAAGGACAGTCAGAGAGGATGGTAAGGAGAGGTTTTTAGGAGCAAAGGCGGTGCCAGAGATCTGCTGTGAGTGGGAGTCGACTCTGCTTTGCTGCAGAGGCACAACCAACATAATCCCTTCCTCAAGGCTGGGAGGTGGGGGACAGTCAGAAAATGTGTCCTGCACAGCATTTGAAGAATTACAGTCATTACAGTAGTCCTGGATTATTTTCCAGGTAGAAATTAATTAATTTCTTGGGGGGTTTTTTTTGTTTGATTTTGATGGGTTTTTTTAACGCATGTGGACATTTTTGCCAAGTAGAAACACTAATGCATAAAGATTTCTCAGTGTAGATGGATGTAGCACTGGTTTTTTAATCGCCCTACTGGCCTAGGAAACACGAGGCAGGGGGAAAAGGCTATTTCTGCTATTTATTCATCTTCTCAGAAAGCCTTTTTCACATCCTGGCTGTATGGTAAAGCTATTTCTGGTGCCAGGCTGTCTGTACCCTCTGTGTTTACAAGTGAGTATAATTGCACATCTTAGGCATTTTGCAATTTGATTTATTTTTTTCCTTCACTTTATTTATTCTATTTTGTTTTTATTTGCTGGGCTTCAAACTAGCCTCTCATTTGGATGAGGTACTACTTGGGGGTGGTTTGGGTTTGGTTTTTTGGTTTTTTTTTGCAAGGGTTTTTCTTGTTTGTGCCCTGCCTAACTCTGCTGTCCGGCCCACATTTCTCCATGCCCAAAAGTTGCTACATCACACCCCCTTTGTCTGCACCTTAAGGGGAGCTTAAATAATTGCTGGATATGGGAAATCAGATAAATCTTCTTTTCGATGGTTGAAAATATTGGTGCTTTTTCACCTTTTTTTTGGGGGGTTTTTTTTGTTTTGGTTTTTTTTTTTGTTTGTTTTTTTGTTTTTTTGTTTTGTTTTTCCTGCAGACATGGCAATCCTGGGGATGGACATAGAGGTACAAACTGTGGAGGACAATGTCATCAGCCTGGAGATGCTGTTTAAAACGTGGCTCCATGACCATGGCACGGAGAGGGAACAGCTCCATCTCCTCCTTCCCTCAGGAGGCTTTGGCCACACCGCTGCACCCAGGAACACCTCAAGTATTTCATTTTCTCTCCCCTCTGCTCCCTTTCAGGGAGCTCCTGAATCCCTCAGCATTAAAGGTTACCCAGGATTGTCCTATGGGCATCTTCCCTCCCATTTAGAGACCCAAGTGGGGTTTGTGGATAACTTGGAAAGTCATCAGGCTTAGAAAGCTGCTGGTGTGCTGCCATGGCTGCTGAGGCTGCAATAATTTCCATTCTGCTGCAAAAATGTGCCTGAAGGGCCATGCAGTCAGGGTAAAAAAGAGCCTTTTAGATATTGAGTTGAGTAGCCCTAAAAACTGTGTTCAAAATAGAGTCTGTGCCAGAGCTGCATTTAAATGAAGGCTCTTACAGAGGGACTTGGGGACAGGTTGTTGCCTCGTGTCAGGCTTTTGGGTTGTCCTTCCCTCAGCAGTTGCTAAAAAACATGAATTTGAAAGTGCTTTGAGGATGTGATGTGCTAAACATCATTGCTAAACATTGCCACTTCCAGTGAGCTAAACCATTCTCTTCTCCCAGTGTGCCTGAAGTGCGATTTGCAGGAGAGGCTGCTCGACCCAGCCCTGCTTTTGGGGACAGCTGATGGCACTGGGAGAGCAGCAGATCCCAGCTCTCCCTGGCACGTGGCAGCCTGGCCATCCACGGTGCTGCACAAGCTCAGGGTGCTAAAGTGAGTATTGCTCTGTGCCTTCCACTGGGGAACTGGGAGGGGGTGTAAGAGCAGCTTCACCTTCCTGTACAACGTCATTCTGGGGTTTGGTGACATCCTCAGGAGACTGAAAGTGCTGGTGAGCCAAATTCTGGTGTGAAAAAGCCCCAGCCCCATAACTCGGACTCTCCTGGAACAGCAGTCACACGTGGTGTCACTGTGGCACTCCCTGAGTGTGACACCAGGGTGTCATTCATGCAACAGCTCTTTCCCCCCAGTGAAAAGTGCTATTGCAATAATTCTGCTCTCTCACGACCTAATGAGGCCACAGCAATTAACTGCGAGCCAATTAGTTGGACTAGTAAAAAATCTAGTTGGACTGGATTTCACCTAAGAATGTACTCGCTTTCCTGGCAGCACTTCATGGCACAGGGCATAGCACAAAAATGCTCTCTAGTGTCTTTTCTGAGATTTATTTCTAGGAAAACCGGTGTAATTTCTGAGCTGTGCAGTTGTTCTTACCATGATTCCCATCCTGTCAGTAGCTGAAGAGCACTCACACGAGCTGTGTCCTTGCAGGGCTCTCAAGTCTGAAGGGGTCTGTGAGTCTGTACTCTATGGACTGCCCTTCATCATCAAGCCCACAAGCTGCTGGCAGCTGGACTGGGATGAACTGGAGACAAACCAGCACAGCTTCCACGCTTTGTGTCACAGCCTCCTGGTGAGTGTGTGAAAATCATGGTGTGATGGGGAGGGATGGCCAGGGAAAGGAATAGTGAGGGCACAACTTGTAACATCCGTCTGGCCTGCACCAGGAAACATTTCCAAAGCTGCAGCTTCATCTCGTGGGCCAGAGTTGGGTTTGTAAATCCTTCCAGCCAAGGTATCTGCCAGAAAGATGCTACAGCACATCAGACCTTAGAGAAGACCCTCAAACCTACCAGAAATGTGGTGTTCGGGGGTGTAAAGTGCAAATGTCAGGGCTGGAGTTAGACTTGTGACTTTAACTGTAAACATAATTAACCAAGGCTTGCAACGTGGAGGACTGGCCATTACTGACAAGCTGTAAGGCAAAATCGGGTGTTTTTCTTATGAATTGACTTGCTGAAAACCAAAACAAATGCCATACTGTCCTCAACCCTACTGCAGAATAGTGTCCTTTTTCTGATGTGTGAGTGTGTCCCCTCTGAGCCCCAGAGTGACGGTGCTGAAGGAAGTGGCTGCTGCCTGTTTTTCACACCTGGATTTTGCCCTTTAGAAAAGGAAGTGGATGCTCTTGGCCAGGCGTGAGTCCCAGAACACCGCTCCAAACTGGAACGTTGTGGTGCATTCCTATTATGTCATTGTCCCCTCTGACTCGGCCACTCTCCTGGTCAAAGCAGTGGCCATCAGAGAGCTCCTGCTGCCATCGGCCTTCCCAGCCCTGCTGGCTGAGCACCCCGAGAGAGTCCAGGGCCCCATCGAGGTGAGTTACTCATTATCAGCTCTCCTTATCACCTTATCAGACAAGAGAGAAGGAAATGGCTGTGACAATGCCTAGTGACAGCTGGAACGTGACAGAGTGCTCCAAAACTCCTTCCCTGCAGACATTATATCCTACAGCTTTCTTCATGGCCAGCAAATACCTGTCCTGTGGAGCAATTTGCTTGTCTGTTGGGGGGAAGAAGGGGAAGAGGCCGTGTGAAGCAGAGTTGAGGCTGATTGCCCAGACAGGGTGCTCCAGCTTGTTGGCTGGTTCTGGGCATGGGAAAGGATAGGATTGCATCCTGCAAGGGAATGTTTAAATCCATTAAGATTCGTTTGCAGTTGCCTCTTGTTCTATACATGGCTAAGAGCATTCCTTGGGGATAGCAGCACGGCCAAAAATCCCTTTACCCTTCACCACACGGTGGCTTGGAGTGTCTGCAACACTATCCCTGAAGAAAAAAAACAAAACAAAAAACCCACAAACATGCAAAGCCCAGAGCCTCTACCTGTCACATCCCGTAGCAAACTCAGTCCTTTCATCCAAGCAGAGTGCCCTGAACAACTTGGAAGTGGAAGTTGCCTACAACCCCTTGCACCTGAAGAGCAACCTCTACAAACACCTGAAGAGTTCCTTGTACAAACCTCCGCACCGGCAGCAGCCCCAGCCCCGGGAGCAGCGCCCGGAGCGGCACCAGCCCAGGCAGGTGAGTCCCTGTGTGTCACCAGCCTGGAGAGGGTCTGGTGTCCCCTCCTGGTCAGATTCCTGCAGAATGTGTCCTCGTGGTCACATTCCTGCAGGAGGGCTGCAGGCAGCTCCCCGTGCCCAGCAGGGCTGGGTGTAGCACCAGCAAGGCGAGGCACAGCCAGCACCTCCTCCCACAAGGATTTGTGTTTTGTCCCTGTCTTGCAGCCGCAGAGCAGAGCCAAAGCTGCAGTGGCTCCCCTGCTGATGGCTCCCTCTCCCATCCAAACGTTCAGAGCAGCAGCAGCAACCAGGAGAGGCCCCTGTGAGGGCTCCCCGCTCTCCAAGGAGTTCGAGGAGTTCCTGCAGTGAGCACCAGGACCTGCCCCTGTGCAGCCACAGCTCCTGGCTCAGCTGCACCGGGCCGGATGTGGTCAGGCAAGACACCGAGCGTGGCCTTGGTCACACAGGCACTTCCCATCGTTTGTTCCTCCTTGTTGTTGTTTCACCGTTGTGTTCGTCACCAAGCCAGTTCTGCAGGAAGTTTGCTGCTCTGGGACCCTCTGTCCAGAGATCCAGCTGTCCCCTGCAGCAGCAGCACCACGTATTTCCTGCTCTTGCCAGCACACGTCACCAGCCTGCCTCAAATTTGGGTTCCTGAGACTGGCCTAGCACAGGCCACAAGCCACAGATTGCTGTCAGCAGGAGCAGAAGAGCTCCAGGCAGGGGAGGGAGGAAATCAGACAGACAAGGCAGGCAGTTGTGCTGAGCTGCCCTCATCCCACAGCAGCAGGTTCAGTGGGGTGTTTGAATAGGTATAAAACAGGGCTCTTGAATTTAATCATAAAGGCTGGAGTTCTGGTCTCCCAGATTATTTGGTCGCTTCCAAGATTGGCCTCGCTGTCCAGTGCCCCAGCTCATGAAGGGGGCTGCAGCAAGTGCCAAGCCAGAGCAATTCCAGAGAATTCCTGCCCAGAGCTTGCCTGTTTTTCAGTGCAGGTGTAGGGCAGGTGCCCCTGGCACGGCAGAGGCAGAGGGCAGCTTGACCAAGCCGAGGTGGGGTGGTCTCACCAAGCCCCTGAGGCCAAGCACCAGCACAGTTTGTGTTCTACTTACTTGGTTCTGAAAGCTGTTTCAAAATAAAGTTACCCTCCATTAACTTCACTTTCTGCCTGTAGTTTCTGACACGTCCAGCATTGCTATCCCAGCACAGACTTGTGCTTCCTGGGAAACAGCTGCAGGTGAGCAAGGGCACAAGAGAAGCACCATGATCCCATTGGAGCCATCTCTTCTCCCTGGGATCCCAGCTCTGACAAACCCTGCTATCCAACCAAGGGCACAGTCTGGCTCTCCCCACGCCCTGGCATCTCAGGCAGCTGCTTGCAGCAAGACATCAAGGGCAGATGCCTTGGAAGATGGGGCAGACACCCAGGCAGGGACAGGGATAGGGGCTCACTGGGTGCAGGAAGGAGCCAAGGGCAGGAATGAACACATTGGCCCACCCTGGGGCCTGCGAACCAGTCAACAACATAAAAGGGACAAAATCAGGTCAGGGGAGGGGGCAACAGGGAGGCAACAAAGTTTTTGGAACCATCTAAGCCTCCCTCAAATTCCCAAAACCCCTCAGACTTTTCCCCTTCTCCTGCAGCAAGACCCCAGGGGAGAAGAGGACCTAGCAGAGGGGAACAGCCAGAAATTGGTCCTGGCTACAGCTGAGCTGTATTTTTACAGGATTGAGGATTTCCCCCTCCAACTTGGGCATCAGATAAACACCCAGAGCTCATCACCTTATGACCATCTCACCAGCCTGGGTACCTGAACCTCCAGATTTCCCCCATGGTTTGTGGCTCCCTGGGTCTGAGCTGGGGCTGCAGAATTCAAGCTTAGCCCTCTGCACAGGTACAGCACAGTGCTGCCTGTCACCTGCCTGTTCTGTCACTATCAGCAGGCTGCTAAACCTGCAGATGTCACCATCCCGACATGGGGGCAGCCAGTGCCAGGGTGCCTGGTCTGGCCCCACGCAGAAGGGACATGAAATTTCTCAAAACCAGCACCAGCACCCAAAGGACAACATGGGTTTCCCCTGCCCAAGGCTGGCCACACAGCAATCACCCAGACCACACAGCAGGAATCACAGATTTTGCCATTAAAGTCAGTGGGATCCAGACTGGGCCATTCCAGGCCTTTGAAAGCATCTGGAAGCAGAGGGGGATCGGCAGTGGAATCAAGCTGGAAAAGGAGAGATCCTGTGACTCATCAACAGCCACTGAGCTGCAGCAGAGCTGGCACCTGTCCCTGCCCAGCCTTCTGCCTGGAGGCCATCACATATCTGAGCCTGACTCTCATTTCCCTTAATTCCCTGGCATCAGGGCATCCCAGCCACAGCTCAGCCTGGCAGGCACTTTTCTTTGAGGCTCCCTCTTAGCTCAGTAGCTCTGGCACAGACACAAACGTGCACCAGCATCTCCCCATCCATGCCCCAGGCAAAGGTGTCATTCTGAGACATACAGACTTTAATATTAAAATAACTTTGTATAAAAATACTATTGGAGACTGATGGCAAGCAGCCTTCCACACACCACAACAGGCACCAGAGCCCTGCAGCCTGGTCAGAGAGGAAGCCAGAGCAGAGCCAGAGCAGCAGGTACAGGAAAATATCAGCCCTCCTGTAGATCAAAAGGCACAGTGGAGCCAGCTCCAGGGCTGGAGAAACACACTGGGATCTGCACCAGCAACAGCTCTCTTGCTGTTTCCCTCCAGGGAAACAGCCCCTCGGCACTGGTGAGCAAAAGGGGCTTTGCCTGAGCCCAAACAACCCTGAGCCACCCTGGGGAGGAGGAGCCCAGCTGGCACCAGGATGCCCAGTCCCTCCTGGGATACAGATACAGAGCAGCAAGCACTTTATATCTCTCCTAAGTCCTCATAGAGAGGTGACAAGCTGTACTCATCCACAGACTGCTCCTTCTTCTGCAGCTGCTGGGGCTTCACCACCTGGCTGTACAGCACCTCCACATTGTTGTTGTTGCTGCTGTTGAGGCTGGGTTTGGTGAGCACCTTCTCAGGGACAGCGCTGCCCCACCGCCTGCCAGGGTCCTCCATCCTCTCTGCCCCTTTGGGGATGAAGGCCGCCTGCGGTTTGGGGGCCGGGACTGGCTTGAGGCCCTTGGCCTTGGCCGGGAAGGCGGGTACCGAGTAGTCATCAGTGCTGGGGTTGTAGGGGTACTCGTAGCCACCTCTGCCATCGTGGCCCTGTGTGCGCCAGGCCTCGCCCGTGGGCCGCGCCTCGTCGTAGATGTAGGTGAGGGGGGGCAGCGAGCGGGGAGCGCGGCCCTCGGGCTCGTCGTAGATGTGCTCCTTGTGCCCAGGGGGACCCTGGCAGCGACCCTCGGCCCGGCCCTGCTCGTAGGGGCCCGAGTACGGCAGCACCGGCAGCCGCAGCTTCGGCTCCTCCGCAGCCCCGCCGGGCGCCTTGGCCCCGCTCATGGCCTTGCTGTCCACAGGGTCCGAGTACAGCGGGTCCAGCTGCGGCCGCAGGCCCTTCACCGCGTCCAGGGGCTCCGAGTACACACTGGACGGGTCCTCGGCCGGCAGCACGGCCCGGAGCACCTTGGGCAGGGGGGAGCGTGGGGGGGTGCTGGGCACCACAGGCTTGGCCGGTGGCACGGGCAGCTCTGGCAGAGTCCGGCTCTTCAGCAGGGACGCAGCGTCTCTCTCCTCTGCTGCACCGGCCCTGGGTGCCAGCCCCGCTTTGGGGGCCGGGGTGTCCTCCCCCTCAGCGGGCAGCTCCAGGTTCAGGCTCTCAGCCATGGCCTGGCGGATCAGCACCATGCCGGGGCTGTCGGCTTCCAGCGAGTCGCAGCTCTGCCGGTTCTCCTCCACCTGCGCCTTCTGCTCCTGGATGGAGGCTTCCACCAGGCGGAAAATCTCGTTGCCCTGCTTGGTCTCGAAGGTGAAGTTTCCAGGTCCTGAGTCACAGCGCCTGCCAGCCTCGAAGGAGAACATCACCTGAAGGGGAAGCAGAAGGGTCACATCCTGCTCAGCACCCGCTGACCCAGCACGGGCTGTGCTTCCCACCCAAGGGCGTGTGACTGCAGCACTGATCCTGCACATCCTGCCGGAGAGACTGCCCTGAAATCCTGCTCCTTCTGCTCCCACAGCAAGGGCTATCCAGCAGCCCAGAATGAACTGTGGCACTGGAGCCCACCTGAGGGGACATCACTGCGAGTGCCCCAGAGGCAGAGCTGCAGATCCTGCTGGAGCCCTGCTGCCTTCCATTAGCAATTCCAGCAGCATCAGCCACGGGCACTAAATAGTCCAGGAAATAACACTGAGGAGGGAGTAGGGTGAGAAGGTGAGTGACAGTTCAGCAGGGGAAGCTACTATGGAATCTTAGGTAAGAAGGGAGTGGTCTGAAAGCAAGACATAAAAGAGGAAGAACACGGCTTTCCACATGAGAAAGCCCAGAAGCAGCAGCTCGGCGACCAAGAGTAAGCAAAGCATTTACCTACCAGCATAACTCTGTTACTGGTATAAGGTCCTTTAAAGAGAAGTCTTGCACCAGGGCTGTGCTTCCTCAGGCCCATACACACTCTGGTGCATAGGTTCCCACCAGCTGACGCCCATACCCTCCCTGAGCCTCATTCCCTGAACCAGGGGGGATTTTCTGCCTCTCTCACAAGCAGCAGCAGCCCCTGGGGTTGCTACAAAAGCCTCTGGGGCCAGACTTCCTTTTGTGGGTCAGCCCCTCTCTGCTCGGGTCACTGTGGGTGCAGCTCCCCACACCTTGCAACTCCTCCTGCCCCCAGCACAGACTCTGCACATGAGCTGGACATCCCCACAAGGGCAGCTCAGTTCCCACCTCTGCTTTGGGAATGTGCTGGAGAAAGCACCATCAGCAGAGTGCAGCCACATGGTCACTGCTATGAACAGCCCCAGGGCCACCACCAACAGCCTCAGGGACACCACTTGCTCCCTGTCCAGTGTGGCCCAGACCTCCTACAGTCAGGGTAGCAGCAAGGCAGAGTGGGGACTCACTGCTGGAGGACTCTGGAGAGGGGACAGATCTCCAAAGGTCAGCTACACTAGGAGCAACTCGCCCCACAAAGTGAACAAATCCGGAGCAAAAGGTGTCTCAAAGCCCCTCTGCTCTGGCCATCATCCTTAGCAGGGATGGATTGAACCCAGGGCAGAGCCAGGATGGCCAGGAGCCAAGGCTCCTGGAGGCTGGGGAGAGCCTGAGTGCGGCACTGAGGGATCTGTGTGCTCATGGCACGGGCTGGGGAGTGCCACGATGGAGAAAGGGAGCGGCAGAGGCTGCAAGGGCCTCAGTGAAAGTGGGACAACCACAGAGGGGATGAGTGTCCTGTCAGCCCACACTCCAGCACGGTGACACAGGCAGGAGCTGAGGACAGTCAGGGGAAAAAAAGTCCCTGGGGACCCTACTGGGGACCCTGGCTGCAGGACACCCGCTCAGCTTTCCACAAGGGAGCACCTACAGGTGAGCAGAGCAACACACGGGACCCCCGTTCCGCACCTTGTCCCGGCCATATCTCCGGAGCAGCCGGTAGGGCCAGACATAGAGGATCCCGTCCGTCCGTGGGTCCTTCAGGACGAGGCTGTCACGCTCAGCCTTCAGCACGTAGGTGCCACGCAGCTCGCACCGCTCCGCAGCCTCGGTCCGCTGCACCGTCACCCAGAAGGCGTTCACTGCGGGGACAGTGCTGCTCAGAGCTGGGCAGGGGGACACACGGCCCCTCTGCGGGGACAGGGCTGCTCAGGNGGGACAGGGCTGCTCAGAGCAGGGCAGGGGGACACACGGCCCCACTGGGGGGACAGTGCTGCTCAGGGCATGGCAGGGGGACACA